>PVIY010061783.1:0-11109 GCA_004026745.1 Myrmecophaga tridactyla | reverse complement strand
TAAGGGGTATGGTATGTATAATCTTTTTTTCTCTATTATTGTTTTATTTCTTTTTCTGATGTCTTTTTATTTCTTTCTCTAAATCGATGCAAATGTTCTAAAAAATGATGAATATGCAACTATATGATAATATTAAGAATTACTGATTGTATATGTAGAATGGAATGATATATTAATGTTCTTTTGTTAAGTTTTTTAAGCCAATCCGGCTTCCTGGAAGTGGTTCTCCATGGCTCTTGTCTCCCCCCTCTGAGCTCGTGACTCTGCCCCTTGAGACATCTTGCTTTTTTCATTAGAAATGACTTATGTTTGCAGCTGAGGAACTTTCTCAGTCTGCTCTCTTTCTATGGAAGTCTGAGGACCCAGAGGCAAGCTTTCATTTTGAACTGTTACCTTCAGCCCAATTCTTTTCAAAATTTTATGATACAGTTCTTTTCAAAATTTATTACTTCCTAATATATCAAATTATAAATTCACCCCTTAGATAAAAGCACTTCTCAACTTTTCTGTTTCACTTATCTATTGTTCTTTAACAACCCCTCCCAAACTAAGTGATTTATAATAACGCTTTATTTCTTATAATTCTGTGGACTGACTGGGAAATACTGAAACACTGAACTACATTAAAATTAAAAACTTTTATTCAATCCGAATAATCCATTAAGAGAATAAACAGACAAGCAACAGAGTAGGAGAAGAATATACATACATATATACATATTATATATATACAATAAATGACACATATATAGAATATACTGAAAAACTTCTTTAAAATATCGAGGAGACCCAATAACTTAATAGAAAAAAAGAGGGCAAAAGACCTCAACAGGCACTTCAGAAAACAGGAAATCTATATGGCCAATAAACATAACTTCATTAAAAACAATAAATCTCCGGGTGCGCGGGTGGTTCAGGGGTAGAATGCTCGCCTTCCATGCGGGAGACCCGGGTCCGATTCCCACACCATGCCCCCCACCACACCCCCCAAAAAAACCAAAAACAAAAAGCCCAATAAATCTCAACTTCATTAACCATCAGAGAATTTCAAAGTTAAACTACAATGTGATACAACTATATATGACACCACTACCCAACAAGATAGCTGAAATTAAAAATTGAATTATAAGCAAAACTGCTAGTGGGAGTATAAACTGGTACAAACACTTAGGAAAACTCTTCCTCAGAATCTACTAAAGTTGAACATACAATCTAGCTTATGACCCAGCAATTCCACTTTTAGGTGTATACACAACAGAAAATGCATACACACATGTGCAGCCACAGACATGTGAATGAATACTTATAGCAGCAGGACATTATTTGCAATGTCTCAAACTGCAAACAATCGACCCTAATGTTCATCAGCAACAACAAAATCGGTGGTGCAGTCATAAAGGGGGTACAGCAATGAAAACAAATGCACTTCTCCATACAACATGGACGAATGTCACAAATATAATATATATATATTTTTTTTAAATTTGCATATGGGCAGGAGGCACCAGGGATCGAACTCCAGACCTCCAGCACGGCAGGTCGGAGCTACGCCCGCTGAGCCACGGCAGCCGCCCACAAATATAATATTAAGCAAAAGAAGCCAGGCACAACAGGTGCGTAGTGTATGATTTCACTTAAAGTTAAAAAAACAAAAGGCAAATCTAGTCAGTGGGGGGAAGGACCGGTAATGTTTTATTTCTTGATTGGGTGATCATTGTATCATTGTCCTTTTTGTAATAATTCACTGAGCTATGCACCTTGAATAAAAGATTTATTATTAAAAGGGTGAAATACTTAAAATTTTCCATTTAGTAGAGCAAACAGCAAGGAATAACCAGGCCTCCTTGGGGAAGACTTTATAGCAGATGTATGAATGGGGTAGAGACACGCACCAGGCCCCCCAGGCGTGAAGAAGGCATTCTGGGAATTAGGACCATCTTTAGTCAAGCAATGAAAGTGGAAAACATCCATAAATTGGGACTCTGCAAGCATTTTCAGATGACGGGCTAGGAGGAGGGTAGGGTAACATGAGTTGAAAGAGAAAAGACCTAGCCAAGCATTTCAGATTTTATCATGCTGTAGGCAGACACTGAGGTTTTAAGTGTGGAAGCATAGGTTCTGATTTGCATTAAAAAAAAATCTCTCAGGCTGAGTGCAGGATAGATTGGAAGGGGAATGCCTAACTAATTGTGTGCATCTCCATACACCTTTTTCACGGTTCTCTATTTACCCAACTCCAAAGGCTAAGCGATTGAGAAATCATATCATAGCTCTAAAAAATAATGAAGCTCACAGATGGAATCTTGGCCTTACTCTGTGTCCTCAGACTCATTAGCACCAGAAAATCACTGGATGATCAGAACTGGGTGACAGGTACAGAATTCTTGGTGAAAATTGTTTCATTAAAGTGTCTTTATGTGATGACTGGATGACTGACCCAAACCCAAAATACCAGGAAAAGCACGTATGCACTAAAGGACCTACCTCTGCATTAATTTGCTACAACTAGCTTTTCCTGTTCTTCATCAAGTCAAAACTAGCCATTCTTAGGCTTTTCCTCCTCAAAACCAGTTAAACCTGTTTTAAACGTTACCTCCTATAGCTGAATTTTTAAAGTCGTATTTTCCCCACGCTTGGTAAAATGAGAAAGCCTACCTTGTTAAAATCAGACTAAGAACCTAATAAACATATAAATTGATGTTCAATCTCATTATTAATCAGAGAGATGCTAATTAAAATGAAATATTATTTCACAACTATCATGATGGTAAAGGTTTAAAAGTCTAATAATGTAAGTGCCACTCAGAATGTGAGAAATTGAAAACTCTCATACACAACTGGTGAGGTTGTAAATTGGTATACCATTCCAGAGTTCAAACTTTAGAGACATAAAGATGCCTATACTCTTCAAGCCAGAAATGCCACTTCTAAATAGAAACCATGCAGAGACTCTCACACTGTGATGAAAACCCAAGTTTTTCAATCTGTTGAGGATCAATATTTTCATAAAATACAATTAAAATGAATTACTAAAATGAAATTGTAAAACAAACATACAAAATTCAGGGCCTGAAGATTTTAATATTAGATTAGATAGGTGTAAAAGTACTTGGTTGAATTGCTATTAAAATTTCTAAATGCTTATTCCCAATGTCTGTACTTGTCATGAACAACAGCCTTTCAGTCCACAATTTGAGGAGCACATCACTGTGAACTCTAGGTCACAGGAAGAATGATATGTGCATTTACAGAAGAGTGCTCACTGCAGCACTGTTTTAAATATCCCCATGTCCTAGGTGAAGACAAATACGTTATAGATATAGAACACAACAAGTCAAATGGATAAACTAAATCTACACATACTAACACTGATAAATCTTGAAGTCATAACGTTAAGTGAAAAAGGAAACAAGTTATCAAAAGGATCTTGACTGTATGATGCCATTTATATAAATTTCAAAACCATTCAGAACTTATATGAAGGTCTTTGAATATAAACATGTTTAAAATTAAGGAATGCAAGATTGCACATAAACTTTTGGACAGTAATTCTCCTTTGGGAATTATGAGAAGGAATATGAGATTAAGAAATTGATTTTATCTGTAATGTTTTGTTTCTAAAAAAGATTTGAAACAGATATTGTATAGTGTAAACTATTGTTCAATCCAAGTGCTGGACATATTGGTCCCATGTTATTTCCCATATTTTTGCATACATGTTTGAACTATTTCATGATTTTTAATTTACAAAAAGCTGCCAATAAAAATAATTCTAAGGAAATTTACTACATTTTTGAAAAATTGAAGTGGTTTTATTTCTAAGTGTCATAGTTGATTTAGCCAAAATAATATCTAGCTGTAGAGAGATAAACTTAACTATGGACTTCTGATTTCAAAGTTCTATCTTAAAACTGGGACATCACACAGACATAGCAAGGATAATGGAAAAAAGCTACCTCCTTGTGAATGAGCTAACAGAAAGTTTCTGTCCCTGCCCATCATATACTAACCTGCGTGAATACCAACAAGCGACCAATCACAAAGGGAATCTCAGAGGCCATCTAGTCTTTGTTACAAAAGCAACTAGCTCAGAGAGGCAGCGATCTGAGCAAGGTCACACAACTGGTTGTTGGAGGAGCTAAGGTCCGGGTTGAACACTTTCTCCATTAGAAAAGCCACAAGTCATTTAGAAATAAATGACAAAGCAGGATTACTGTTCCTTGTTTCTCCATCTCTTGATTTCAGACATTTAAACCCTCCTAACCCACACCTCTTCTTCTTCAAAAGTGAGCCGAGGGATCACTTGGTCCGTAGACAGCAGAGAAAAGAATTCCAGCCTTGTTCCATGCTACAAGCTGTGTGACATTGGGCCCAGGTTCACTTATCTCTAAGTATGGGGAAGAATAAATTACAAATCACATAAAGAGTTCCAGGCCCATGATGTCTATTGTGTTAGTTTTTTAAACCTTCCTTAAATGCAAAGGCACAGAACATAAAATGATTCCTAGACTGCCTTGAGATGCTGAGACAGACATAACAAACAATTACAATAGAGTGGAGTGAGATAAGAACCAGCAAAGATTCATTCAGTTTCTGACATAACTGAAAAAGGAGCAAGTAACTACTATGTTATGCTGCACAGTTACTTAACACATCTTGGTTTCAGTTTATTCACCTATAAAATGGTTCTTTTCTTATAAGACTATTCTCCTGATTCAAAAGGGAGAGCACAAAAAAATGAAAGTGCATGGTATGCTGTAAAACGTAATATTCATATGAGATGTTATTAAATTGTTTCCCAAGAACCATATGGTGGGTGGAGCAATGGCCCCTAGAGATGCCCATGCTCTAATCCCCTGAACCTGTGAATATATTATGTTACATGGCAAGGGGAAATTAAGGTTGCAGAAGGAAGTAAAATTGATAATCAGCTGGTTTTAAAATGAGTGGATTAGCCTGGATAATCTGGGTGGGTCCAATATAATTAAAAAGGCCCTTTAAATGTGGAAGTGGGATGCAAAAGATCAGAGTCAGAGAGAGCTCTGAAGATGCTAAACTGCTGACTTTGAAGAAGGAGGAGGGGGACCATGAGCCAAGGAATGCAGACAGCTGCTAGAATCTGGAAAAAGTGAGGAAATGGATTCTCCCCCAGAGCCTCCTGAAGGAATACCGCCCTGCTGACACTTTGATTTTAATCCAATGAGGCCTGTTTTGGACTTCTGATGCCCAAACTGTAAAAAAGTGCATTTGTGTTGTTTTGAGCCCCTGAGTTTGTGGTAATTTGTTATAGCAGCAATAGGAAGCGAATATAAACCACAACCTCAATACTTTGAAGACAGAAGCATGAAGAATGGGTTACAGCAAGAGACACAGACTCTTCAGTCTTATTCTTCTTCCTTTAACTTTCACTGCTGTCATACCAGAGACACTAGGTTACAATGAACTTCCCCAGTCCAGGTCAATCTGTGCTTAAAGATGGCAGGATGGGACCTTTCATTAAATCCTCTTTGGTTAGCTCTTGATCATACCTAAGACTGGTGCTAAGCTCTGTATACACTAATACCCCCAATGTTGGAAGTACATTCCATGACCTGACCCACCCTACTGAGCATGAATCCCCTTGGAAGTTCCAATTCTTGTTCATTAGAACATTTCTTTTAGGCCAGATATTATGCACTAATGTTCCTTTATTTCTCCTGATCTTTATTTCAAATGTTTTTATCTACCTGAAAAACACAAAATCATTTCCCAAAAAGTAGATTAAGAGTCCTCTCTTGTTTCAGTGGCTGAGAGATTTCAAACAGAGTTGAGAGGTTATCCTGGAGGTTATTCTTATGCATTGTATAGATATTCATTTTTAGTTTAAGGTGCATTGGAGTGGCTGGAAAGAAGAACTTGAAACTGTTGAGCCATGTTCCAGTAGCTCTGATTCTTAAAGACGATTATATAAAGTTATAATATTTACAACATGACTATGTGATTGTGAGAACCTTGTGTCTGATGTTCTTTATATCCAAGATATGGAAAGATGAGTAAAAAATATGGATATAAGTAAATAATAGGGGGGACAAAGGGTAAAATGAATTGGGTAGATGGAAACAGTAGTGGTCAATAGAGGGAGGGGTAAGGTATATGGTATGTATGAGATTTTCTTTTTTCTTTTTACTTCTTTTTCTGGAGTGATGCAAATATTCTAAGAAATGATCATGGTGAGGAATACACAATTATGTGATGATATTGTGAGCTATTGATTGTGCACCATGTATAGAAAGTATGTGTGTAAAGACATTTCTCAATAAAAAAATTAAAAAAAAAGAGTCCTCTCTCTTGTGGTAAAATTCAATTTTTGGCTTTAGTTCTTCAATTCCCTATATTAGCAGCCACACACTCATTGCGGCCTCATGGTAGACAGAATATACTTCCCTACCCTTGACTTTTGGCTTAGTCATGTAACTTGCTTTGGCCAATGTAATAGTAGTGAACGAAGCAGAGACTTGAAATATTTTTGCACAGTTGACTCTCTAGTGATCCACTATGAGAAGAACATGTTCTGGTCTAAAGAGGATAAAAGCCTTGTGGAAAGATCTGAATCCAACCTGCTGGACACAGTCTGGAGCCCAAAGCCTGGAGTCTAGTCTAGCCCAGTTGATTGGACTGGGGCTCACAGACCATGAGCCTGGGTATACAGGATTCTTGTTTTAAGTCACCATGTCTTTGAGTGATTTGTTATGCAACATTATTCTGGCAACAGCTGAATGATACACCTCCCATATGGAATTTTTTCTAACTCCCTCCCCTAGTAGAAGTTACCACATCCTCTTTCATATACCATTGTACTGCTGCAGAATATATGTCTGTCTAGCCACTGGACTTTAAGCTCCTTGGGTAGCCATAAGATGCTATTTGACTTTGTATCTAAAGCCCATAGTACAATGTTTTTAATGAAAATGAAACTATTGAACAAATGAACAAACGAATACAAGGAACACACTATTCGAAACACAGCTGAGACCTTTGAGGAAGAGGAGGAAATCACAGCTTTCTGGATTGCTACAACTGTCAACAAATACATAGGAGTCCAGACTTTCTTGGTAGACTGAATAAATCATATTTCTCAAACAGGTAGGCATTATTTTTCAGGTATCTGTATATGCTATTGTGATTAATGTAACAAATTCATTTCAAAGCAATAATAAATTTATAATTGCTTACCATTATGTATTTCTTCAAATGGTGGATATGAAAAGAGTACCTCATCTCAGGCGAGGCATAGCATTTTTTGGTATTTAAAAGAAGCCCTCATATTTCAAATTGTTGGGAACTGCTGTCCTGTTCTATTACTTTTGAAGAAGTCATAAAGAATTCAGCATGGTGCTGTCTCCCTTGCTTGTTGACTGGCAGTCCATGGAGTGACCTGGCCTGTTTGTCTGGCTTTAGTCCTTCCTGATTCTTCAGGTCACTGCACATTTACAGCATGAGGGCAGGGCTGCTTTCAGACTTCAAGACACCTCAAAGGAAATTATAAACTTTCATTCTTTCTCCACCCTTCCTATCACAAAAGCTGTCACATCACGGCATTTTCTAGCTCAGTTGGGTTGTAATTATAGTTATTGTCATAAGAATGCTTCCAAAAGAGAGGCTTATTTAATAGAGAGAAACTCACATATACAAAAAGAAAAGCCCACTAGCACAGGAGTAATGATGGAACATTGATAGTTCAAAAAAAAAGAAAGAAAACTAGATTCTGAATGTAGCAGGGAATTGGCTTAAACCATGCACTTTATGGTTTTAAATATTTATGATAGTGAAGAGGCTTCTGTGCAACTATTGAACTCCTTTATTTCTATTTAAATGTGTTTATTTCTTTCCATTCTATGTAAAATAAAGGATAAAATCTCTAATTTATGGCTGGAAAACTAGATAGAAATATTTAAGAGTTTAAAGTCATGCTATGGAGACTAGACATGAAGGTGGAGGAGGGAGAAAGCAATAGACAAATGGTAACTTCATTTAGAATCATTACCTACTCACCATCAACTTTCAAGGTCCTGCCTTAAGCCATGACTCAGGACTAACTTCCTGGGGCTGATAAAACTAATAAGAGACTCTGGAAAGGATATTTGATAAACATTTGTTGATGAACATGTGAATGAATGAATGAATGAATGAATGCTTTGGCCTGACTCCTCAGTTTCACACTTGGCTATCTTCCTCTAAGTACCCTATTCATTTGTGGCAATGAACTGTTTGCTATTTCCAAAACACTATGTTTCCCCTTGCTGTAACTTTTAGTCCCATTATCTTTCCCTGCAGCCCACCATAACCTGGAAAGTTCCTACTTAGCCTTCATGTCTCAACTCAAGCTCCTCTAGCTCCATGCTTTGGCAGTACTTTATACATGCATAATTATATTTTAATTTTCTCAACTTCAGTGCAGGAACCATGTGTTTTAATCATTGTAACCTAAGCAACTGGCTTAGTGCCTAAAATGCAATAGGAATTCAATAAAAGGTCAATGAATAAATGTTGTACTATTTGATTCTTCCAGTGCTTTCCAAACCAGACTATAAATTATTTCATTGCAGGGTGATCTCTTCTACAATTCTTCTTTTGTATAACCTCCTTACTCTAGCAGACACCAGTCCTTCACCTGTCCCAAATTGATCAAACATCTAGAAAAGTAAGACAGTTCTAGGTGCTGGGATAAAGAGGAAGGAGAAGGAAGCCATTGGGAAATTTTAGTAGGCATGACATCATCAGATTTACAAGTAGGGAAGAAACTATGATTTAGAGAAGACATTTCAAAGTAGACAAGATGATCATTGTAATAGTTTGGAAAAAGATGTTACCTATCTTAATAAGGATCAGGACTGTGGGGCAGAAGGTTGGGGATATGTGTTATGTATTCCAGAGACTATACTTATAGTATTTGGCAGCTGACTGGAAATGATGCAAAGGATAGAAGGAGTCTAGGATGACTGCAAATAGCTAGCTTGGGCAACTTATGTGTCCTTTACTACCATGGGAATGAGAAATGAGCTACCAGCAGAAGGGAGGAGAGCCCTGAGTTCCGTTTTGCTTCTTTTGCAAATGAGATATCTGTGGATCATCCAGAAGGTAACATCCACTAGTAGACAGTTGATATGTAGCTCAGTTGAACAATTCGGATTGATGATATACAGATTTGGAATGCAAATGGAAGTTGAAGATAAGGCTGTAGAGTAATTTGCCCATGGATATTGTGTGAAGCAGGGATTCTGGATATCTGGGGTGGGAAGGAGTTACAAGGGAGTTTCCTTACCTAAAGATGCAGGGAGTTGATGTCAACCATCTGTCTTCCATGAGTGTGGTAGCAATTTTAAAGAAGTGAGAATTATTGAGAGTCAGGTATCCTCTCCCTAGGTGTGACTATGTGTAATTTGTAAAGTTCCACATGCGTGTTTGATGTAATCTCCCATTTGAGAACCATTGTTGAATATAAGTCTATAGTCACAATTAATGCACTTAATCAAAACTCAATGTGTTGAATTAACATATTCAACACTCCCAATAGATGCCCCATGGTTTGAGGGCAAGATTTTGGTTTTGTTCAAATCTATATCCCCAGTGATTAGCACAATGTCCAGCACATAGATATACATATTCAAATGTTTGATGAGTCAAGTGATCTCATTTATTGTTGATTTCATATGGTAGGGTTTGTCACTGCCATTTTAGATATGAGAAAACTGAGGCCCCACAAGACTAAGTAACTTGGTCATGTCATACAGCTAGGAAGTGGTTCAGCCTAAATCCTTCCTTACATCAATCCAGAATTCTTCCATGATAGCACATTGCCTCTGCGTAGTCCTAGATCTGCCACCACCATGAAAAGGCAAGCCAGGAGGATAATTTAGCAATTGCCTGCAGCATGTCTGGAAGGCCTTGCTAAATTAAGCTCAGAGTGACCTCTAAGATTTGAGCAACTTGACTTTTCAATTCCTACTAACAAGTTTCTTGAATTATCAGGTGAAAAGCATAATAAAAGACCATTTCACACTGGGCTTACTGTAGAGAAATATATATACTAGCTGGAAAATAGAAGAAATGACTAACTGAAAGAGAGCTTATGCAATAATTCTTGATAAGCCTCATAGCTTTTATCTGATTAAATAAGGAGTTGGTTTTCACATATTTCTTATGTGAATAATATGATTTTTTTCAAATAAGAAATTAAAAATCTTTGTGGCTCTTTAAGTCTCTCCTCAAACAAAGAGTTGATATGCAAATGTTTTTCTAAATATATAAGACACGTGCTAGACAAAAAGAGGAAAATTCTGAGAAAGGATGAGATTAAAGAGGACATTCTGTTGAGTGAAAATAGAGAGTGAGGCAGCATGGAAACATTAGCTCCTCTGCAGTTTCTGAAGAAAAAGTCCCTGACTTGTAAATACCTAATACCTACAAGATAACCCTGGCTTTCTCCTACGAAAGCTGCTAAAAACTTTGTAACTACCAGACAACATGTGGATCCAAGAGTGGAGAAAGGAAAACCCAAAAAGCCAGAAAAGGTATCTCAATAAGTAGGTTCTCATGGAGAATTAGAGATGTATCTTCATGAAATAAGCTTCAATTAGGAAAATGTACAAAACATTAGGAGGGAAAAGGGCCAGCAGTCACTGAAACATGACTGGAAATAGGAGAGACAGTTTGTGTTTCCTGCTGCTATCTAGCAAATAGCAGCAGCTCCAAAGGGTGTTAGGTTGGGAAAACACAGCCCACCCTGCCTGTTCCTTCAAGTCAGGAATGAATGAGAGCGGGCTCAATGACCCTGAGGATCTAAAAGACAGAAGTAACAGGCCAGAAAAGGGGCACACAAAGAAAGAGTGCCAAAGACCAAATTTGCCAATCGAAAAATTTTGCTAAGGGCTGACTCACAAGGAGAGGGAAAGGAATTCTCATCTGGAACTTTCCTTTCCCTTTTCTGTGCTTCATGGTTTACTCGTCTTTTGCCTATAATGGCTGTTTTGGAGGTATCCATCTTTACTGCTTGACTTAAGCCAGGGAGAGGGAAATAACATTTAATATCAATCAAATACACTTGCTACTTTGAAATTATTTCATTTAAAT
>PVIY010061782.1:0-11108 GCA_004026745.1 Myrmecophaga tridactyla | reverse complement strand
TTGTTCAGTGTATGTGTTGGGAATGCTTGTTTCTTGTAATTTTTTTTTAATTAATAAAAATTAAAAAAAAAATTCAAACACACTGTGTAAAAATGTGTGTTTGCCAGAATGCAATACATCCAAAATGGAATGACTTTTAAAAAGGGAATTTAATAAGTTACAAGTTTACAGTTCTAAGGTTGAGAAAAGTGTCCAAACTGAGGCATCAACAAGAGGCTACCTTCACTGAAGAAAGGCTGATGCCATCTGGAACACCTCTGTCAGCTGGGAAGGCAGGTGGCTGGCATCTGCTGGTCCCTTGCTCCTGAGCTCTGTTTCTTTCAACCTGATTCCTGTGTGGGTTCCTCATTTGGCATCTCTGGACCTTCACTTACCTCCTCTGAAACACAATTCTGGCTTCTGGCCTTGTTAGCATCTCATGGGAAGGCACCTGGCAACATCTGCTGGGTCCTGCATCTCCCAATGTCTCGGGTGCATGTTGGCTCTGAAGCATCTGTTCTTCAGTTCTCTGCATCTGCTCTGAGGCGTCTTCAAAATGTTTCCCCTTTTAAAGGACTCCAGTAAACTAATCGAGACCTGCCTTGAATAGGAAGAGTCACATCTCCATTGAATCAAAAAGCCAGACCCACAATTGGACATGTCATATCTCCATGGAGATAATCTAATCAAAAGTTTCCACCCTTGGTGTTAAATCAGGATTAAAAGAAACATTTGCCCCCACAAGATTGGATCAGGATTAAAACATGGCTTTTCTGAGGTACATAATAGTTTCAAACCAGCACATTCCATCCTCTGGATCCCCCAAAAGATATGTTCCTTCCATATACAAAATACGTTAATCCCACTACAATATTGCAAAGCCTTAAATCATTTCAGCAGCAATACTAATATGATGCAAAGTGAAAACCATTAATCTCATCAATGTCAGCTACAGACATGTTCTATTTTAAGGCAAAAATTCTCCTCTGGCTCTGGACCTGTGAAACGCAGAACAAGTTATCTACTGCTCATATACAAAGGAGGGGACAGTTATAGTATACATGTTTCATTTCCATAGGGAGAAATGGGATGGAACACAGGGGTCACTAGACCTAAACAGTTCCAAAAACCAGTAGGGCAAACTCCATTGGATTTCAAAATCTGAGAGTCATTATTCCTTGGAGCTTTAGAAAGTGGCAGTCCTACCCTTTCCTATTCAGCAGTCTTGCTCTCTTGCCAAACAATGGGATGAGTTGCAACACTGGGGTGCATTGAGGGGACCACTTTTTTTTTTTTTTCAGATCCACCCTCCCTAAGCTTCAGGACAGCACCTGGAATTTCTGCCATCTCCAGGGTACATGCTCAACCCCACCAGAACAATGGGATGGCAGCCAGACTCTCCCCAATCCCTAGTTTATGTGTTCCACCCTCTCCAATGCCTGGGCAGCACAACTTTTCCTAAGTAACAAAGTGGATAGCCCACCCTCTGCTTCTGGGGCAAACTCACCCTCTGAAGATATATGGATGGGTCCGCTTTCCTAGCCTGAGGCTTCCTGGCTCCAGAACTTAGCTTCTATGGTTTGTCTCTGAAGATATTTTTCCTTCAGTTTGTCCCTTTTCTGTCCCTTTTAGTCCAGGCTTACAGTGGTTCTGTTTATACAGAGTTCTGTTATACCACAGCACTCTTGTTGATATCTTATGCAGTATGCAGGGATCATAACCATCAGACAATTGAACTTTCCACAAAGTCTTTCTGAATAACTCCAACTCCAAATCCTTGCTTGTCCTGTAATGGCTGATTGCTTCTATGTTTAGTTAAATCCTTCTGTAGGATCCTATTTACTGGGCTCTCACTTTCTGGAATCCCAGAATATTCCAGACCACCAATTTCTGCTTTCTTTGTATGCAAGAGTTTGGTTCTCAACTTATCTCTTTCCTTTTCGCATTTTACTATAAGCAGCAAGGAGCAGCCAGACTGAATCTTCTGCATTTAGCTTGGAAATTTCTTCTGCTAAATATCCTAGTATATCACTCTCAAATTCTGTTTTCCATCCACAAAGAATGCCTTCCTTCCTCCCAGTTTGCAATGACACATACATCATTTCTGTCTAAAGCCTCATCGTAGTATCTTTAGAGTCCACATTTCTATCAACAGTCTCTTCAAAGCATTCTAGGCCTTCTCTATCAAGGTCCTCACAACTCTTCCAGAATATTCCTCTTATCCATTTAAAAAACTGTTCTGACATGTCTGGTATTTGCAAACAGCACCAGCATCCCACTTTCCTATACCAAAATCTGTTTTAGTTTGTTAAGCTGCTAGAAAGTAATATGCCAGAAATGGAACAGCTTCTGAAAAGGGAATTTAATATGGTACAAGTTTACAGTTCTAAACCTTAAAAAGAGGTCCAAACTAAGGCATCCATGGAAAGATACCTTAATTCAAGAAAGGCCAATGGGTCCAGAGAACCTCAGTCAGCTAGGAAGGCAAGTGGCTGGCATCTGCTGGGGTCTTTGACTTCTGGTTTCAAACAGCTTCCCTGGGGTATTTTCTTTCTTCATCTCCAAAGGTTTCTCTGGTTCTGTGGGCTCTGTCACTTCTGTTCTCCAAGCATTTGCATCTCTAAGCATCTATCATTTCTAAGGTTTCTCCAAAATGTTTCCAATTTTAAAGGACTCTAGTAAACTAATCAAGACCCATCTTGAATGGGTGGAGTGATATCTCCATTGAATCAAAAGGCCATACCCACAATTGGGCATGTCATATGCCCATGGAGATAGTCTAATAAAAAATTTCCACCCTACTGTAATGAATCAGAATTAAAAGAAACGACTGCCCCCACAAGATTGGATCAGGAGTAAAACATGGCTTTTCTGGGGTACATAATAGCTTCAAACTGGCACACATACATAATTTTTAATAACCCTTATTAACTTACAAATTGACCAATGTACATATTTAGATACACAGCAAAAATCCTTAAGGAAACACAAGTACAATTAAAAGAGAGTGTAGAAAGCTTACAGTAAGCAAAATTATTCATCAAATAAGTGTCCAAGATGAAAAGTCACAATTATTTGACCTTATTTTTTATTTCACAAAGCTATGGCTTAGAAACATTTCCAAGCATTTTTAATTGAAGGTTATCTATGGAGTTTCTGTTGTTGCTTTTTTAAAACTAATATAGGATGTTCTACTTGTAAATATCTGAACTGTAAAACTGATGGCTATTACTGCAGGCATGGTTATGATGAATATGTACATGTGGAATGGATTTCATGGGAAATTAGATTCTCCTACCAAGAGATTCTGCTTTAGGTGTCATTGTATGTCTTTCACATCAATGACATTTAGGGCAATGGTCTCCAAAGATGGGTACCCAGGGCAATCCACTGGGAGACAGGAAAAAATAATAAAACCTCCATTTCAAAAAAAAAAAAGAGAATTATAATTTCTGTTCCAGATGTTTGAGTTAACATTCAAAGTTATTTTCTGTTTGATTCGACCCTTGAGTTTAGAACCACATAAAATCAAAACTAGAATGTGGCCAACATATTAGATTTTCAGCAACAACATCTGTGGCTTACATATATGCATGTACTAATCTATTGAATTAATTTCACTTTATATTACTTCTTACAAAATTCAACGTTCAATAAACCCATGTCACTTCACACTTTCATATTGTTATACTACATAATTTCAATAGTAAATGTTATTGCTACATAGGTGACAATGGTATTGATTCCCACCAGTAGGAATTAGCTTAGATTGAAGTAGTCAACGTAGCCAAAGGATCTACCAAATTGATTGCAAACAGTGTTTCTTCAGTGTGTGAGTTCTCTAGCATATTTAAAGATTATCTCAAAGGCTGAAATCTCTTCCTTATTCAAAATACTTATATTGTGAGTTGTCTGACGTAATCTAATATCTGAACATTGATTGAAGCCTTTCACATATATGTCATTCATAGGGTTTGTCTGCAGTTTGAATTCCCTCTGTATAAGGTTACAAAAATAAACTAGTTTCTCCACGTCGACGATAATTCTTATGGTATCTCTCCAGCATGAATTTGCTCATAATTTCTAAAGCCAGAACAATGGGTGAAGGTGTTCCCCTATAAAGCGTAAGGTAAGAAGAATGGGTGAAGACTTTTCCACATGAATGACATTCATAAGATTTATCTCCAGTGTGAGCTCTCTCATGTTCTCTCAGGATAGAACATTGACTGAAGGCTTTCCCACGTAGATGTCATTCACAAAGTTTCTGTCGAGTTTGAGTTCTCTCATTTGTCTAAGGTTACGAAAATAAATTGTTTTACCCACGTAGCTCATATTCTTACGTTATCTCTCTAGTGTGAGTCCTCTCATGATGTCTTAAGCTAGAAAAATGGGTGAAGATTTTCCCACATGGATTACTTTCATAAGGTTTCTCTCCAGTGTGAGTCCTCTCATGTTGTCTAATGCTAGAACAGTGAGTACTTTCTTTCATAGATGACATAAGATTTCTCTCCAATGTGAGTCGTAATTGTTTTTTGTTTAAAGTCTGTTTTATCTCAAATGGGCTGTTCTAGTTTGCAAGGCACTAGAAAGCTATATACCAGAAACGGAATGGCTTTTAAAAAGGGGAATTCATTAAGTTGCAAGTTTACAGTTCTAAGGCTGTGAAAATGTCCAAATTAAGACATCCAGGGAAAGACACCTTGGTTCAAAAAGGCCAATGATGTTCAAGGGTTCTCTCTCATCTGGAAAGGCACATGGTGAGATCTGCTGCTCTCTTTCCCTTCAGTGGCTTCCCCAGGGCTCTGACCATTCTTTGGCTCTGTCAGTTCTGGTGGCTCTTGTAACTGTAAAGCTTTTCTCAAAATGCTTCCCTCTTAAAGGGCTCCAGTAAGCAACCCCACCTTGAATAGGTAGAGACACATCTTCATGGAAACCATCTAATCAAATGTTACCACCCACAGTGTTTCTTAAAACCCCACTAATTATTTACCACCATTTTTTTCTATTCCCTTGCATTTAAGTTCAACCTCATTGGGTAGCCTTTCTCCTGTCTCTAGCTTCTGTGTACCTCTGGGTCTGCTATATTCTACAGTGTAATCTCTAGGTTACTAGAGTCATGATAGCGAAATCATATAATATCTGTCCTTTTGTATCTGACTTATTTCACTCAACATTATGTCCTCAAGGTTCATCTATGTTGTCAAGCTTCAGAACCTCATTTCGGCTTACTGCTGCATAATATTCAATTGTACATATATACCAAATTTTGTTTATTCACTCGTCTGTTGATGGGCACTTGGATTGTTTCCAACTTTTACGATTGTGAATAGGACCACTTTAAACATCAGTGTGCAAATGTCTGTTCCTGTCACTGCTTTCAGCTCTTCTGGATATATATGAAGTATTTCTACTGCCAGATCATAGGGCAATATTTAGTTTTCTGAGGAATTGCCAAACTGTTTTCCACAGCATCTGCACCATCATGCATTCCCACCAACAGTGCATAAGTGTTTGTTTCTCCACATCCTCTCAAACATTTGTAGCTTTCTATTTGTTTAATAGCAGCCATTCTTATAGGTGTGAGGTGATAGCTCATTGTCATCTTGATTTACATTACCCTTATGGCTTTTTAACCATCTATATTCGCTCTTTGGAAAAGTATCTATTCATATCCTCTGACCTTTTTATAATTGGATTGTTTGTTATTTTGTTGTTGATCTGTATAATTTCTATATGTACACAGGGTATCAAGCCTTTATCTGATATCCTATTTTCATTAGGATAAAAAATATTTATCCTAATATTTTCTCCCATTGAGTTGGCTGTGTCTTCACCTTTTAGACAAAGTCCTTTGAGGCAAAGATTCTCTTCATCTTAAGGTATTCCTGTTTGTTTGTTTTTAGCTGCTTCTCTTTAGGTGTAAAGCTTAAGAAGCTATCTCCTATTGCTAGATCTTGAACATGTTTACCTGGGTTTTATTCTAGAAGTTTTATGGTACTGGTTCTTACATTTAGGTCTTTAATCATTTTTAATTAATCTTTGTATAGGGTGTAAGGTAGGGGTCATTTTTCATTCTTTTGGCTATTGATATCCAGTTATCCCATGCCCATTTATTGAAAAGATTAGTCTGTCCCAGTTCAGTTGATTTGAGGGCCTTTTCGAAGATCAGTTGTCCATATGCGGTGGTCTGTTTCTGTGCTCTCGATTCAATTCCATTGGTCAGTATTTCTGTCTTTGTGTCAGTACGATGCTGTTTTGACCACTGTGACTTTATAATAAGCTTTAAAGTCAGGAAGTGTTAATCACCCAGTTCATTCTTCTTTTTTAGGATATCTTTACTTATTCGGGTTCTCTTTCCCTTCCAAATAAATTTGATAACTACCTTTTCCAAATCTTCAAAGTGCATAGTTGGGATTTTGATTGGTATTGCATTGAATCTGTAGATCAATTTGGGTAGAATTGACATTTTAACTACATTTAACCTTCCTATGTTTTGTAGTTTTTTGTGTACAGATCCTTGACATCTCTAGTTAGGGTTATTCCCAGATACCTGTTTCTTTTGGCTGCTATTTTTGGAATGGAATTTTTTCCTTAATTGTCTCTTCAGGTGGTTTTTACTTGTGTATAGAAACATTACTGATTTTTGTACATTAATCTTGTATCTTGCCACTTTGCTGGATTTGTTTATTAGCTCAAGAAGCCTTTGTAGATTTCTCGGGGTTTTCCAAATATAGCATCATGTTATCTGCAAATAATGAAAGTTTTACTTCTTCATTTCCAATTTGGATGCCATTTATTTCTTTCTCCTGCCTAATCACACTAGCTTGGGCATCCAGTGCAATGTTGAATAATAGTGATGGCAATGGGCATTCTTGTCTCGTTCCTGATCTTAAAGGGAAAGCTTTTGTTCTCTTACTGTTGAGTATGATGTTTAGCTATGAGTTTTTCTTATATGCTCTTTATGATACTGAAGGAGTTTCCTTCAATTCCTCCTTTTTGAAGTGTCTTTATCAGAAAAGGAGGCTGAGTTTTGTTGAAGGCTTTTTCAGCTTCATTCAGTATAATCATGATTTTAATCTTTGACTTGTAAATCTGCTATATTAAATAGAATTATTTTCTTATGTTGAACCAACCTTGCATTCTTTGTATAATCCTTACTTGGTTGTGATACATAATTCTTTTAATGTGTCATTGGATTCAGTTTGCTAGTTTTTGTTGAGAATGTTTGCGTCTGTATTCATTAGGGAGATACGTATGTAGTTTCCTTTCTTATATCATCTTTATCTGGGTTTTATATTAGTGTTAGCATCATAAAATGAGTTAGGCAGTGTTCCTTTATCCTCAGTTTTTTGGAAGAGTTTGAGCATGGTTGGTGTTAGTTCTTTTTGGATTGTTCGATAAAATTTCCCTGTGAAGCCATTCTGTCCTGGCTTTACTTTGTGGGAAGATTTTTGATGACTGATCGAATCTCTGCTTCTAATTGGTTTGTCGAGATCTTCTCTTTCTTCTCAAGTCAGTATAGGTAGTTTGTGTGTTTCTAGGAATTTGCCCATGTCATCTAAGTTGTCTAGTTTGTTGGTGTATAGTTGTTCATAATATTCTATGATATTTTAAATTTCTTTAGGATTCATGGTAAACATGAATCATTTCTGAGTCTATTTGCATCCTCTCTCATTTTTTCTCCTTGTCATTTCAGCTAAGGGCCCATTAATTTTATTGACTTTCTCAAAGAACCAACTTTTGATTTTGTTTATTTTTGTTCTCCAGTTTGTTTATTTCTGCTTCATTCTTTCTTATTTCTCTCTTTTATTTGCTTTGGGGTTAATTTGCTGTTTTTTCTCTATTTTCTTCAGGTGAGTAGTTAAGTCATCAATTTTTGTTCGTTCTTGTTTTTTAATATAGGCATTTAGGGCAGTAACTTTCCTTCAGCACTGCCTTTGCCACATCCTATATGTTCTGAAATGTTGTATTCTCATTATCATATGTCTCTAAATATTTACAGATTTCTTGGGCAATTTCTTCTTTGACCCACTGATTATTGATGGCTGGGTTGTTTAATCTCCACTTACTTGTGAATGCTTTGGTTCTTTGGTCATTATTCCAGTTTCATTCTGTTGTGGTCAGAGAAAGTGCTTTGGATTATTTCAATCCTGTTAAATTTATAAAAACTTATTTTGTGTCCCAGCATTTATCTACTCTGGAGAATGTTCTGTTTATACTAGAGAAGAATGTATTTCCTGGTTTTAGGGTACAATGATGTATACATGTTTGTTATATATATGTCTTATTCAGTGATCACATTGTTTAGGTTTTCTGTTTCCTTGTTGATCCTCTGTCTGGTGTTCTATCAATTGTCAAGAGTGGTAGATTGCAACCTCTCACTTTGTTTTGTGTGTGTGTGATTTTTTTTTTATTGTGAAATGTAACATATGTACAAAAAGCAATAAATTTCCGAGTACATTTTGACAGCTAATTATAGAACAGATTTTAAAGTTTGGTATGAGTTACAGTTCCATGATTTTTTGTTTTTTCTTCTAGCTGCTCTAAGACAATGGGGCCAATAGAAATATCAGTATTAATGATTCAGCAGTCATACTCATTTGTTAAATCCTATCCTCTCTGTTATACTCCTCCTTCTCTTTAAATAACATATATACATAGAATCAATAAATTTCAAGGTACCTTGCAACAATTAGTTGTAGGATAGATTTCAGAGTTTGGTATGGGTTACATTTGCACAAGTTTAGATTTTTATTTCTAGCTGCCTTAAGGCACTGGAGGCTAAATGAAACATCAGCACAATGATTCAGCACTCACGCTCATCTGCCAAACCCAACCCTCTCTGTAGAACTTCATCATCACCACTGATTGCTCTCCTATTCCTTAAGGGCATTTGGGCTGTGCCCATTCCAACTGCCTCGTGTTGGAAGGGGTTGTCAGTAATATGGGACAGGGGAATGGAACCAGTTGATGCTCTGGAAAGGCTGGCCCCTCTGCATTTCAGGACTTATCAGGTCCAGGGACCCATCTGGAGGTTGCAGGTTTTGGAAAATCACCCTACTGCATGAAACTTCCACAGAACCCCATATAATGCCCCAGGCATTCTTTAGGACTGGCAGCAACGGTCCTGGTTGGGGCTTGGCAAGCTATGACAGTCAGCAATGTCCAACTGAAACATCTATAAGAGTAACCTCCAGTGTATCCTCTTGATACTATTTGAACCCTCCCAGCTACTGACATCTTACCTGCTATACTTCTTTCCCCCCTTTTTGTCAGGATGGCACCATTGATCTCACAGCGCGAGAGCCAGGCTTCTCCCTGGGAGTCATCTCCCATGCCACCAGGGAGACCCTCATCCCTGTATGTCATGTCCCATGTAGGGGAAAGGGCAATGATTTCCCTTTCAGAGTTGGGCTTATAGAGAAGCCACAGCTGAGCAACAAAAGAGGTCCTCCAGAGAGACTCCTAGGCATTACCTATAAGTAGGCCAAACTTTTCTGCTATATGTAGATGCTTCCAACTATAATTGTTGAAATGTCTATAGCTACCTTCACATTTGCCAGTGTTTGCCTCATGTGCTTTGGAGTTCCTTGAATCGGAGCATAAATTTATGATTGTTATTTCTTCTTGGTGAATTGTCCTTTTTTAAAAACAAAATATGTACTGTCCTTCTTGCCTCTTATGACGTCTTTACATTTAAAGACTATTTTATCTGATATTACTGTAGCTACTCCTGCTTTCTTTTTGTTACAGCATGCATGGAACATCTTTTTCTGTCATTTCATTTTCAATTGATTTGTGTCCTTGGGTCTTAGATGTGTCTTTTGTAAACACCATATAGATGAAATACTTTTTAATTCATTCTGTCAATGTGTATCTTTTAACTGGTGAGTTTAGTCCATTCATATTCAAAGTCATTACTGTAAAAGCGGTAAACTACCATCATATCTTTTAGTTTTTATTTTTCAAAGCTATGTATTTTTTCCCTTTCTGTCTTTTTATCCTAAAGCTGGTGCTCTTCAGTTCTGTGCCCTCCTCCAGACCTCTGTCTCCTGCCTTTTTTTTTTCATCTGATAGAACTCCGTTTAGTATTTCTTTTAGGGTAGGTCTCTTGTTGACCAGTTCTCTAAGTCTTTTTGTCTTTGAATATTTTAATCTTTTCCTCAGTTTTGAAGGACATCTTGGCTGGATAAAGAATTCTTGTCTGGAAGCCTTTCTCATTTAGGATCTTAAATATATCATACCACTGCCATCTTTCTTCCATGGTGCCTGTTGAGTAGTCTAAACTCAGACTTACGTTTTCTCCCTTATATGTAGTAGATTGCTTTTCTTGTGCTGCTTTTAGGACTTTTTGCTTCTCTTCAACATTTGACAGACTGATTAGTATGTGTCTTGGAGTAGGCCTATTTGTATTTATTCTATTTACAGTTGTTTGGCTCTGATTTGCATATTTATGCCTTTTATAAGAGTTGGGAAGTTTTCCCCAATTATATCTTCAAGTAACCTTCCCAGCCTTTACTGTTCTCTTCTCCTTCTGGGACGCCAGTGGTTCCTATTTGTGTATCTTTTATTTTCCCTCAGATCCACTTCCATTTTTTTCCATCTTTCTTGCCATTTGTTTTTTTGTGTGCTCTAGTTCAATTGTTTTGTCTTCTAGTTCAGCTGTTCTTCCCTCTGCTTCTCAAATCTGCTATCGTGTGTCTCTAGTATGTTTCTCATTTGGTTTACAGTATCTTTCATCTCAGTGAGATGTGCCATTTTTCTATTTAATTTTTTGAATTCTTTTGCATTCTCTTCTGATATCCTTTTGTTTCTTTATAGAAATCCTTGAGCAGTTCTGAATTCTGTGTCCCCTTTGGTGTTTTGATTTGGTCATTTGGTTGATCCATTTCTTCCTAGATCTTCATATGCTCTGTGATTTTCTGATGTGCTTGGGACATTTGATGATTTTAATAAGATTATTTTGCAAGTCAGTTTCCTTCATTCATCTAAAGCTTTATATTCAGTTGGTTTTGCATTGAATGTTCCCTTTTGTACTTGATTTGTCAGTAACTCCTCACCAAACCAAGGCCTGGATCTCATATAGGGTGTACAGTTCTACTTGCAGGTCTATTAAAAGCTAGGTAGGG
>PVIY010061781.1:0-11111 GCA_004026745.1 Myrmecophaga tridactyla | reverse complement strand
TGGATCCCATGCAATCATCCCTCTTCCACAACACCTATCAAAGATCTGAGATAAGGAAGTAATCATCACCGGTATTCATTGTACTGATAAGTTTAAATTTCCTCCCTATAATTTGGTGATTTTGAATTTCTATGGTATATTAGGATAGAGCTATTGGGTCTGATTTTCCAACTGCATACACAGTAAATACTTTTTGATGTTCCTTGTCTCTTGTTGGATTATTAGCTGAATCCCTAACTTGGTCCCAACTTCAGTACTTCCTATTTTCAAAATACATTTCATGCAAGCATGAATGCATCCATGTGCACATTCTTTCATTTTGAGTTATTTATTGGATCTCTAAGATGGGCAGGGTACTATAATTCTCTGCTGTTCTTACAGGAGAATAATCCCTCTTGATGAAGCCAAGAAACTTCAAAATACAGCCTCATCTCCCTCGACTTTCCCTCAAACCTTCCTCGGTGTGGTCAGGAAGCAGTACTTGCCATCCACAGCACATCTTTTGCATTTTCTCTTACCTGTGCTTTTGAAAGCCTAAAACTTTACATAAGTCTTGGCTCTCTCCCTTCTGTGATGTCTTGGTATCTCAGTCCTCTTGATTTATCAAGACCCAGCTCAAATCCTTTTTTCTACCACAAAGCTTTTCCAGAAGGTGCTACCTTAATTGATTTCTCCCACCTTTGAAATGTTGTATCATTGCAATTTGGCATTAACTTACAGTGTCATTTTCTATTATTTCACTCTCAATGCTATATATTTTTCTTATGTGTTCACCTTTGCTTCAACAATGAGGTTGTTAGGAGCACAAAGGCAGGGAACAAAGGCTCCAGACTTTGTAAAATTAAATATAAATAAGCAAGCAAGATGCAGATGTAATATATATATATATAACACACTTTGTTTTACCAAAAAAATGAGTAAATAATCTCAGAAAAAAGGAAAACATTTTCCTAAGGATCTATAGGGCACCTCTGTAGGTGCTTTCATATACATCCTTTATTTTATTATTAAGAAGACTGACTAAATGTTTTAAGTGTTTATATGTGTCAAGCACTTTTCCAAATACTTTACATGGAGAATTTTATTTAATTCTCACAATAATGCCATGAGGTAGGTACAATTTTTCTCCATTGCATAGGGCTGTAAGCGAAGGTATCAAAGTTTTATAAGTAGAGAACCTAGCATTTCTTTAACCAAACAGTCAGATAGAGTCAAGGCTAGAGAATGTAAACTTTTCTAGGAGATAACAAATGCACACAGAAATTGTGAAATTTAAAGTCAATTTGTTTATAAAGGTGAGACAAGAGATTTGAGTTGTTCCCTGTGAAACATGCTTTCATGTATCTTTTAAAATTCTTTCTTTAAACTCGTTATGGTTTCATTGAGGTCAGCATGAAAATAAATTTTAGGAATAAATTTAAGATAAGATTTCAAATAATTGGTTTTAGAGTGAAAACTTTCTAACTTAATAAAGGGTTATACCTCTATGAAAGGTAAAATAAAATATATACAGCCTAAGTTACTGTCAATTCTTAATTATGTTGCATTGTTTGAGAAAACATCAACCCCATTATTAGTGATCAGATATTTGTTTTTTTATGAATTGATTTAAATTCCACTCAAGAAATAGCATGGATTAGGCTATTAGAGAAGAATTAATCATATGATTTATTTGCACTCTGTGGTGTTGATAAGCAAACACATTTTTGTTTCTTAAGCCTAGAAAATAGTATTTCTGGACTTCAAGGAGATACTGGTTAAGTTGATTTATCTATTTTATTAGAATTTATAAATAACCAGATCAAACTGATATTTATTTGGCATTTCCCATGTTTTGTTGATAAAATGAATCTATTTCCTATCAGAATTTTTGCACACAAATACATACTTATGCCTTGTGGTATAAAATAATTCTACATGTATCCTAAACTCTCAAAATAATATTGTACCTCTCATGGTTAGAAATTTTGTATCCATTTAAATGTATTTAAAATGAGACAAATGATCAAGAGTTTATTTAATTTTTGACTAAAAGATGCTGAATGATTCAACTTCCACCCTGCAGTGGTACCTTGATTAATTAATACATCCTCTGGGAAGGAGGCTTAGGCTAGTGTATGTGAACTCAACTGTTTTATTCTTAAAAAAAAAAAAGGCAATTTCAGGATGAAAAAAAAACTTCTCTCTAAATGAAATGCCACACATTAACCAACCCAAGAGCAAGGTTTTTATTGTTTGCTTGTGTGTTTGTATTTTCCTTTCCATGAACGGCCTGATATAACAATAAGCCAGTCTGATTTGCCCTGAAAACAAACCTGATTTGATCATTTAAGGAAAAGGTGAACATGGTGGCCATAATAGCAGAATGGAGAATCCGTGTTTTTCTCACTTCCACCCAATCTCTGACTCTCACTCTTGTGACCACAAAAGATTATAAGTGGTAGAGGAGAGAAGGAAGGACAGGGAAACTTAATTCTTATAGTCACACTCCAAGAGTCAGCAAAGGGCAGTATAGACTGTATGCCCTGGGGTGAGACAGAACTAGTACTCACATTTTAAGTTTATTTTATTCAGCAAATACTTATATGGTGCTAGTTATGTCCTAGGCACTGTTCTAAGCACTTGGTGAAAATTAATTTTATCCTTACACTAATGCAAGTGAAGGAGATAGTCTTCATATACCCATTTTATTGATGAAGACACCGATGTACACAGAGGTTAAGTGCAATACATCAGATCAGAAAGCCAGCAAGTGGTACAGAATGGGCCCAAGCAGTACAGTTAGAGTATGCGATCTTCACTGCCACACTAGGCCTTGGCAAACCACTTAGTGGTCAGAAGCTGTTGGATATTTAACTTCTCTGAGATATAATTTCTTCATGTGAAAAACTGGAACAGTGTCTACAATCAATGATTGCTGTTAGGATGCACAAAACATTTCCTAATCATCCTATTCCATATGAATATCTTCCCAGCACATATCTTCCCAGCAAGTTGTCTTCCTACAAATACTGCCACACTCATGTTTGAGCTTGACCTGACACCAAACTTTTCATTCAAAATCACACATATTTAATATTTAAGGGTGGGTGGGTTAGAGGTGCATTTAACATTATGGGAGTCTGTATTTAATATCACATTCATACAATAACATATACAGTATTCTAAAGTCTATCTCAATAACTTCTTATTTATTTTCTACCTCTTTCCCTAGACTGGTAGCTGCATCAGGGCAGAGAATCACATCCGGCTTATTCCAAACTGTATCCCAGTTCCCACAGAGAACCTGGTATGTACAAGAAATTCAAGAGTTATTATTTTAAGAAAAAGTAGGTGAATGGATTTCCTACCATTTCTCTATTTATTCATAAAATTCCCATCAATAATATGTGATAGTATATGCATCTTTGCTAACAGGCATGCTATAATCATGATAGCATTCCAAAGAAATAATAGCAATATAATTAAGCCAGAGAAAATGCATCAGATAAAACCAAAAGTGTCCAAATGGAAAAACTAGATGAAGGCTCAAAGGCATTTGAGAAATCCTTAAGTTAACAATAAGCTAAAATTGGTATGTTCTTACTTTGAGATAAAAAATGAAAAGTGGGTTAAGACTATGGTTATGATCAGAACCACCAATCAGTGAAACAAGAATAAACCAAAACACAACAAACAAAAACAGCATCAAAAATCACAAACCAAGGTGTGCAAATGGTGTGCTTCCAGCCTCCTGAATCCTGGTGGATGGAACAAAGGCCCCATTGGAGGTTGACTCCACTCAAGGAAGCTGAAGGCAAAGGGAAGTTACTCTCTAGGATTATCAAGCATCTTAAATTGCATCTTAAAATGCAACCTTAAATTGCATTCAGGAGGCAAAGAGTTTCTCACTGCAACCTACACCCACAAAAGCTCACAAATGAATTCTGAATAGCCATATTTTGAGACCAAAAAGCAACTTGGTTCTTGCCTCCTACTCCTGTTACTACAACTTGAATTCAAATTACAGAACCAAATTAGAATTAAATCTTAAAGACAAAACTATCACGTACTTTGTAATTTTATGGTGAGAGATTTTATCCCCTCCCCCCCTTAATTTGCAGACATGTTTGGTCATTCATATGTGAACAGGCTGGAAATATAAAAGATAACTATTCTGAGTGTTCTACAATCAATTGACTCGTGTGTAGAAAAGAAGAAAAAGAAAATGCATGAAATCTTTCTAAAACGAGTAGAGTAATCTGAAAGGAAACTGAAATGCTTTCACAAAATCAGCTGGAAGGCAAAACCCAAAGATAAATGCATGTGTTTAAAATTACTTGTGGGCAAGGCTCCCATCTTAAATATTTGAAGCATTCAGGTCCCCAGGCACCTGTTCAAGTTCATGCTTCTTCTCCCCCAGGCAGCTGCCCAGTTCCCCTTGCCTCAGGCTGGTCCTGAATGTGGTCCAGGATGAATTGCTGATGAGCACGTTCAGCTGGTACTAAATGACAGGTGTTGGTCCTTGCTGTTTTCAAAGGCCATGAGATAATTCCTTAAAAGGGGAAGAAAGGAGCCATCACACACTTGCTCTTCAAATTCACCATTTTTAATGCTTTTGTTCAAAACATAAAGAATATACTAAAAAAATTAAAAGGCCAATGCCAGGGCTAAAGAATACCTTACTTAACAAAGGCAAAATCATGGATGGCTATAGCGTCACAAAGAGGGGGCATTACTCGTGGGATCTGAGGCATCACACAACACTGGGTAGTTCATAAGACATGCCCTTGAGACTGCCAAAATCTTGAGTCCAGGTGGATGGTTGACCCAATGATATGGTCCAGGGTCATGAAAAGTCAAAAGACCCCAGGCTGTGGGTCACTGACCACATGGGCATGGACAGACATTTCCATAAGGGTGTGCCACTGTTAGTCATGTCACCATATCAAACGGCCCCCAATCCCTTCTGAGCATCCAGTGAGACTTTTCTGGTTTAGCCCAGGAATCGGCAAACAAAGACCCATGTGCCAAATCCACCCTGCTCTTAAACAGTCCATGAGCTAAGGATGGTTTTTACTTTTCTTAAGAGTTAAACAAAAGCAAAAGAAGAGTAATATTTAATGACATGTAAAAAGCATATGAAATTAAAATGGTAGTGGACATTAATAACATTCACCCACTTATTTATATTGGTTATGGCTGCTTGTGTGCGATAATGGCAGAGTAGTTTTGACAGAGGTCTTTGGCCCACAACACCTAAAATATTTACTAATCATCCTTTACAAAAAGAAATTTTGAGACTACTCATATAGCTCCTGACCAGTTGTGGTCACTGGGTAACTTACTGAGATAGTTTGAACTTCAGTTCTCTCATCTGGGTTTGGGGAGTAGTATGTGAAATAAAACAGTGCAAAAAATGTCTTTATTCTTAGTGGAACAAGAGGGAGGGAAATATTTCCTAATACCTCTGCTGTGATACTAAATAATGGAAGTGGCCACCAGTCTTGCTGAAATTTCAGGCTGCTTGACAGTATGTTAGAGATTGTGGCTGAATCTCCAACATCTGTTCCACCACTTCTACAATGTATAGAAGTGACACCACATCAGCTTTGGGTGTGGACCCTCTTTAGTCCCAATCAGTGGAAACACCCCCCTTGGAGTCAGTCAGAGAGGTGTGTTTTTCAGCTGACCCAGTGAATAAAGGATCTTACTGGAATAAATGGTCCTATTTGGTGGCACTACACATCAATGCAAATGGTTCCCCAGAGTAAAGCAATGTCACACCCAAAAAGCCAACTGTACCCTTGCTGAGCATCACCTGGGGTAACAGAGCTCATCTTGCCATATAGCCCAGGTAACTTAGGATGTAGCCAGGCCCTGTGTGCCCAATCAGCATAAACCTCAGGGCATTTACTAGGGCACCAATGTCAAATGTTCTCTCTCCTATACAGGGCAGTGAGCAGTGTGATGCCTAAAACCGCTATAATAGCTGCTGAAAATCCCTTTCCAAACAGGCAACCAGCCCAAGGACAAAGCAGCCACATGGAGCAGAGTCAGTCAAAGGTGTCAAGGAGAAACAAAGCAGTGCCCTAGTTAAACCACACCATACCCTTTTCTATCTGAAGGCTTTTCAGTCCTTTAGATTTTAAACATTTCGAGTTAGAGTTCTTAAAAGTTTTCACATAAAAGCGATTGACTTGTACCAATTGGTTGGGACCTGTCTACTGATTCAGTTGAAGGTGGAGCTGCTGGTATTGCTCAGGCCAACAGTCAGAGAATCAGGACTAATCTTCTATATGTCTGCATCCATTTACAGTTTATAAAAACATTTTATATACATCAGTCAACTAACAAATTTTTGCTTACTGCCACTATGTTCAAAGCTCTGTCCTCAAGCTGAGGGAGATGCAAAGATGTATCAAGCTCGTTAGTAGTCCTCAAGGAATTCATGACCTTGTAGAGAAGGATGATATATAAACTACACCAGAAATTTTTTAAAAAGACATAAAATGCAAATGCTGGCTCTTCTTAGAATTACAACCAGAAAAGGAGGATTATTTTTCCCCACTTGCTCTTCACAATAGCCCTGCAGAGGCAGCAGAACAGATGTTTTTCTCCTAATTCTTACAGTTTAGGAGATCTAAGAACACCTCTAGTAAGGTCCACTGTAATTAGCAAGGTCCAGAGTAATTAGAAATGCATCAATTGTGGTCAACAATTCTGGTTTAATGCCCAATATTCTTTCCATTCTTCTACAAAACTTAATACAAATAATAACATCACAGGAAAGGCTATTGTTTACTAGCACTTAGTAAAGGGCTCACAAATAGGAGCCAGGCATCCACTGTCAAAGAATAAAATGAGAAATATGTAAGAAAATAGGAATCATTGGGGATAGTGAAAAGCGAGGCCATTTGTTCCAACTAAAGGAGGTTACCACTCAACTCATCGCGGCCAAGATTATCAGAACTTCACAACTTTAACAGAGATTCAGAAATCTGGACTATATAGGAAATCTCGTAAAATATCTTAACATGTTTTCAAATCTTATCTATCCTACATTCAAAGTACATATTGAATCCATCCATTTCCCTCCAATTCCTTGCAATAGCTTCCTAAGGAATCTTCTAGATTCCAAACCTAATATGCTTCTATATATCCTCCAAACAATAGCCAATGTGACCCATTCAAAAATAAATATTATTGTTCTCCCACACATTTACCAGTCAGCCTTAAATCATGGAAGCCCGGACATTCTGAGTATTAAAGGCATAATATAATAAATGAGAGGAAAACCTTATCCAAATATGGAAGGAGATGGACATGGGAAGGAGTCAAGAAGTTGAAGTGAGAAAATAAGAGAGTCACTCATGCAATGTACCTCAAGCACCAGTGTGATGGAAACATAAATCTGTGCTTTTGTGTGTATCTGTGTGAGAGCCACACATATGTACAGACACACGCTTTTTCAACAGACACTTTTTTATGAAGTCCTAAGTTAGATAATTCACTCCAATATGCAGATATGTAAGTATAAGATAAAAAATATATATAGACATGTATGGAATTGCATTGTATCAATATTTGTATAAAAGTTTTCAACCCTGGGTATACATTGCAATGCTGACTCTGATGCACTAAATAAGTAGCATCCCCTACAACAACTCATTTCTACTGGGTATACTACATGATTTGCATTTAAAAAGAAGTGATCAGATCACCCATTATTTTCCCATAGCATCAACCTAGAGATTGGTCTTTACTCAAAGACCACTATTCCAAACTGAAAATCTCATATCAATTAAGAAGCAAAGCAAAGTTGTCCTTAGAATCAAATCCTTTTGCCTAAAAACATCATTCCTAAGTTTTTCTACTGATTTAGTATGTTCAAAAGGGAAGAATTCTTGTTCACAAACTAGATAACCCACATCATCTGACTTCAGATATTCAGATTTCACAGACAATTCAATCTCATGAGCTTTGAGTTTTTGACATTTTTGTCTTTAACTTTTTATTTCCTGATACTAGGAGAAGTGATACAACCCACCTAACCCTCTCATGGGACCCTGGAGTTACAATAATAATAAAGATTTTAGAAACCCCTGGGGCAGTTTGCTAAGGAAAAGCGAAGACACTGTCTGATAACACAGTTTGCTGAGGGAATCACATTAGTTTGATGGAGTCTTAACCCTGTTCAGAATCAATCTTGCCCGCACTCACTCACAGTGCCTCAGAAAATTTATATGCCTGATAAATATTTGATGAATAAATGATTAAATGGACTTAATGAAAAGGAAACAGAAGCTAATATGGATATGGGATTCTATAGAATGCAGAGCTTTATTTTCTGGGGTGACTAAATAACAATTGAATTTAACCCCAATGGAATTCCCATCTTTAGCTCAGCAGTGTGATATTCCCCCAGGGAGCAGAGTCTGGGGTGCTAGCACCGACCCTTAGAGGGCACAAGATATGACGTGCAAGGTAATGAGATCCAACAGCCATTCTGCACACACAAGCGTCGTACGTGGCATCCGGCGATCCTCCCTTTACAATTCCAAATTCTTTATATTCAACATTATTAAATAATAATAAATCTTTATTATTATTGTAACTCCAGGGTCCCATGAGAGGGTTAGGTGGGTTGTATCACTTCTCCTAGTATCAGAGTATTTCATCGGGATGTTATACTCTTAACCAATGCAGCTATTTTCAAGCCCAGAGACTGTTGGCAAGATTTTGCTTTCCTATGTTGGGTCCGTACACTTGATGGGTCAGACCTGTGGTGGATGCAGTGACAATCTCACGTTCTGTCCACTAAATCAAAGATGAAACACACGATGAGGCAACAAGCCAGAGTTCAGCCGAAGTTATTTTTTTCCCTAACATTTGTCCACAGAGAAATTTAAGAAAGAAGAAAATATTTGCATGCATGAACAATGGTGGACGCCTTTCAGATAACTGAGAACTAAATTAAATCCTCTTCTTGTCCTTACCACCTCTACCGATAGAAAACATATTCAAGCACTCTAATGTCTTTAGACATTAAATTACATGCATGTCAGATTTTATAACTGATCACAACTCATTTCAATATAACAGAGGAATTTCTCCATGACTAAATACTTGGTACTGTACATTGTGAATGCCAAATAGAAAGACAAAAAGAAGGCAATCTTACAGATAATATGGGCAGCAGAGCAAAACCTGTTTATGCCTGCCAAGTTGTACAACTGCTTCAACATTTTTTTAAATTTCAGACAGATTTGAAATTAAATCAATGCAAGAACATGCTAGGAAAATCTGTCTCCTGGGGTTATTCATAGAAATAAAATGTAATACAGGTGATTGGGATCTTTTGTACAGACCGCATGCACCTGCCTGTCCATACTTGTCTCCGCAAAAATTACTGGATGAGCTTGGCTTTAAAATCTCAGTAAAGCAAAATAAACTTTTGCTATCTCTTCATCCATTTTCCATTCTAGATTATAATTTCTCTTTATAGATCTGAAAGTCTGACCATTAAGGCTTTAGGGTATTATCTTTTCTAAGACGCCCACATACTCTACCATTTTTTTGTTTTGTTGCCTTTTGATAATTTCTTCTACATCAGCATAGTATTTAATTTTATCTGTGAAGTAGCCTTACTGCTTTTCACTTATCTATGCTATTTTTACTTTTTTAATTTTCTCTTTCTTTTATATTTCCTTCCCTTCTTCTCCTTCTCCCATTCTTTCTCATTTATGTTTCTCTTCTCTTGTCTTCATCTTAGCCCTTTTCGATGGATTATACAATTCTTCATGATATGGCTCTTATCTATCTTTTTTCACCTATTCTTTTCCATTTTCCCCACAAATATTAGGCTTCATCCACATTGGTGTTTTCTCTTTTTCTTAAATTTATTATTTTCCAATTCAGAGACTTCATGATTGTCATTCTTTTGGCCTAGAATGTTCCTTCCGCAAGCTTTACTCTTCCCAGTCAGGGCTATCATGTAGGGTTGTGTGAAGTGTGTGTGTTGTGCGAGGTGTGTGTGCCATGTGAGCTGTGTGTGAAGCACAGCTACAGCGGCAGTCCACACATGCACCATGATGTGACTGGTTTCCCTGGAACTTTGCAAAGGGTGGCTTAGTTTTCCACTCTAAGGAACTCAGCTCCTATAGCCTATCTTTAATGATGCCTTCTCTCAGAGCTATCTAAAGCCCTTCTACCCATCCAACCCTCCTGTTTGTTTCCTTCAAAACACTTACTAAAATTAGCAATTATCCCATTGATTTATTTTGTACATAATAATCATATCCATTCCCCTCCAGGCAAAAGTTTCATGAGTTTTGGGACCTTCTCTTTTAGTTCAAAATTGCATTTTGTAATATCTAAAAGAGTATCAGGCACACAGAAAACTGTCTATAAATAAGTGCTGGATAAATGAAAATACAAATGAATAAATGAGTAAATGCTGCTTTTGTTTTCTAGGCTGCTAAGCAATACCATGAAATGGGTTGGGTTAAACAATGAGAATTTATTCACTCACAGTTTGAGGCTGGGAAAAGTCCAAATCATGTCATCATCAAAGCAATTCTTTCTTTCCAAAGAATTCTGGGGCTGGCTGGTGGCAATCCTTGGCTTCTTTTTCTCATGGCAAGGCACATATCCGCCTCTCCTGGTCTCTCCCTTCTCTTCGGTGTTCTGTTGATGTTCAGCCTTCTTCTTTTTGTGGTTGTCTCTCTTTCACATCTGAATTCATTTCCACTTGTAAAAAACTACAGTAATAAGAGTAAGATACATCCTGATTAGACTTGGCCACACACATCTTCACTGAAGTAATCTCATCAAAATTTCTACTTACAATGGGTTCACACCCACAGGAATGGATTCAATTGAAGAATATGTCTCCCTGGGGTACATACAGTTTCAAATCACTGCAAATACATTTTCCTTTACCATATTAGTTTTTATTTTTCATTGCCAGGGCACTCACTACTAGGTAGACTAAGAAACAGTCTCAGAACTTTGGTCCCATCAGCCATCTATTATGTCATTCCAGCTCCTCAGTTCTAGATATCCTTCCCCTTTTCGAAGGCTTTTGATCAAAATTTACTTGTTCCTGAAAATATACCTTACCATTTATT
>PVIY010061780.1:0-11094 GCA_004026745.1 Myrmecophaga tridactyla | reverse complement strand
GTATAATCTTTTTTTCTCTATTATCATTTTATTTCTTTTTCTGATGTCTTTTTATTTCTTTTTCTAAATCGATGCAAATGTTCTAAGAAATGATGAATATGCAACTATATGATAATATTAAGAATTACTGATTTTATATGTAGAATGGAATGATATCTTAATGTTCTTTTGTTAAGTTTTTTAATAAATAAAAAAGTTTATAAAAAAAATGAATGGTATACAGGAAAAAGTACAACCAGTGCAAGCTAGGGTCCATAGTCAACAGTAGCACTGTAATATGCTTCCATTGTAACAAAGGCATTATGCCAAAACTAAATGTCAACAAGTGGGGGTTATGGAGGAGGGGTATGGATTCTTTGTGGAAGAAAAGGAAATGTCTTCAGTTAGATTATGGAGGCAAAGTCATGTCTATTTAGGTTGGATTGTATGATGTGCAAATAAAACTGTTTAAAAATGAACAGACAGAAATAAGTACTAAAGAAAATGTGGAGAAAGAGATGTATCTATTCACGATCAGTAGGGAAACTGAGAGGTGCAGCCCTTGGAGAGTAATGTGGGGTGCCTCACAGGAGGCTAGGGGTGGGGTTGCCATATGATCCTGCATCTCACTGCTCCTCCTAAGAGTCACCCCCAGAGAACCTCTTTTGTTGCTCAGATGTGGCCTCTCTCTACAACTCAGCAGGTGAACTCAGTGCCCTCCCCCCATGTAGGACATGACTCACAGGGGTATAAATCTCCCTGGCAACATGGGACAGAAATCCCAAACCAAGGGATTGAGAAAGTCTTCTTGATCAAAAGGGGGAAGAGAGAAATGAGGCAAAATAGAGTGTCAGTAGCTGAGTGATTTTAAACAGAGTCAAGAGGTTATTCTTATGCATTATATAGATATCCCTTTTTAGTTTATGATGTAGTGGAGTGGCTGGAGGGAAACTGCTGAGCTGTGTTTCAGTAGCTGTGATTCTTAAAGATGATTGTATAAAGATATAACTTTTACAATGTGGGTGTGGGATCGTGAAAACCTTGTGTCTGATGCTCCTTTTATCCAGGGTATTGACAGATAATTTTAAAAATATGGATAGGGTGGGCCACGGTGGTTCAGCATGCAGACTTCTCACCTGCCATGCCAGAGACCCGGGTTCAATTTTTTGCTTGCCCATGCAAAAAAAAAAAAAAAAAAAAAAAAAAACAAAATAGAGAGAGAGAGAGAGAGAGAGAGATAAAGAATAAATAAATAATAAGGGTAACTAAAGGTAAAATACATTGGGTATATGGAAATACTAGTGGTTAGTGAGAGGGAGGAGTATAGGGTACATATATGAAGTTTTTTTCTTTTTATTTCTTTCTCTGCAGTGATGCAAATGTTCTAAAAAATGATCATGGTGATGAATACACAACTATGTGATGATATTGTGAGACATTGATTGTACACCATATAAGGACTGTACATGAGTGAAGATTTATCAATAAGAATATATTTTAAAGGAGAAGGAGAAGTTATGACAGAGAAGACAGGATTTACCAAATGAATATTACTGCTGAATCATTATATTGACATTTCGTTTAGTCTCCAGTATCTTGAGCAGCTAGAAGGAAAAAACTGAAATTATGGAACTGCAACCTATACCAAACTTTGAAATCTGTTCTATAACTACTTGTTACAATTTACTTTGAAATATATTGCATTTTTGTATATATGTTATATTACACGATAAAAAAAGTTTTTAAAAAAAACTTACTGCAGGAAGAAAAGCCCAACTGAACAGAAAAACATTACAATGATTATTTGCGGTACAAGAAAATTCTTCCTTCTACATAGGAACTTTAAAAATCATTTCTTTTATAGTTATCTTCCCAGTGCATCTAAAACACAAATTGATTTACCAATAATCAATTTTTTGGGCAACATTCCAGGAACATTATAATGAGGAGCTATACTTTCCTTTGTGCTTCCAGTGTCTTTAAAATGTGTCTTTGTAAATTCAACATATTATCATTAATTTAATTTTGCACCAATAAAGCTAAAGTGTTCACCAGCTTTGAAAAAACAAAACAAAACAAAAGAAAAACAAAAAATGAATAGAGAGAAACAAGTGCTAAAGAAAATGCAGAGAAAGAGATGCACCTATTCACTGTTGGTAGGGAAGCTGAGAGGTGCAGCCCCTTGGAGGGCAGTGTGGGTGTTCCACAGGAGACTAGGGGTGGGGGTGCCATATGATCCTGAAACCCCATTGCTAGGTATATACCTGGAGGAACTGAGTGTGGGAACACGAATGGATATTTGCACACTACTGATTATGGTGGCAGTATTCTGATCCACAATGGATGGAAGTGGTCTAAGGGTACAACAGCTGAGGGTAGGATTGAGGAACTGTGGCATATACATACAATGGGCTGCTGAGCACCGAAGAAGGAATGAAACTGTGAGGCAAACAACTAGGTGAAAGAACCTTAAGGATTATATGTTGAATGAAATGACAGAAGCAAAAAACAAAAAATATCATACCTCAGTCATATGGACTAGTTATAATATACAAACTCAGTGAACTGAAGTCGAGAGGTTATCAGGTTGAGGTTATCAGGTTGGGACCTATTGTAAAGGGTCCTAGATTGTAAGCTTTTACACCAGTCACATATATTCATGAGTTGTAACTGTTATTTCTAAATTCTGAGACAGTGAGCTATTTGTATATAACATGGTCTTTCACAGAAACTTCAGATATTTATGTGACACTTGAGACACTGAGCTAGAGCTCTGAAGTTATGAAAATCAGCAGTACCCAATACAAAAACTGTTTAAAAAGTTGAAACAGTGATCAGACTTTGACTAGAGATATGAATGAATCTGGTCCGGATAGGAGTAAGGTAAATCAGAATTCAGGGTAAAGGGTGATATGGTACTTTCGTGTGAGACCAAAGGGAAAGATGTTTATTTGGTGCAAAGTTTATATTTTGGGTAGTGCGTTACCTAATTTAACTTTTATAGTCGGTTTAGTTGAATACCAGAAGTACATGGAATCTTGAATAGGGTGTGAGATATTGTTTGTCTGTGCAGGTAAGTGTGAGGCTCCGATATATCCCTGAGTATTTTGGGCAGAGAATAAAAAACTATTTGCAAAGTCCCCTTGGGGACTGGGGAGAAAGAAGGAAATATTCAACTTCCCCATTTAGGAAATTCCTGATATTTTTGCAAGCAGTGGGCACAACCAAATCAATAGGCTTAGCCCTTGATCATGGGGTTTGCCGCTATGAAACTTATTCCTGCAAAGGATAGGCTAAGCTGATTATAATTATGCCTGAGCGTCATCCCCAGAAACCTTTTTTATTGTTCAATTATGGCCTCTCTCTCTAAGCTAACTCAGCAGGAGAACTCAGTGCCCTCCCCCGCTATGTGGGACATGACTCCCAGGGCTGCAAATCTCCCTGACAATGTGGAACGGGACTCCAGGGGATGAGCCGGACCCACCCAGCATCAAGGGATTGAGAAAACCTTCTCGACTAAAAGGATTAAGAGAGAAATGAGACAAAATAAACTGTCAATAGTTGAGAGATTTCAAGCAGAATCGAGAGGTTATCCTGGAGGTTGTTCTTATGCATTATACAGATATCCCTTTTCAGTTTATGGTATATTGGAGTGGCTAGAGGGAAGTACTTGAAACTGTTCAGCTGTGTTCCAGTAGCCTTGATTTTTGAAGATAAATATAATGATATACTTTTAACCATGTAATTGTGTGGCTGTGAAAATCTTGTGTCTGATGCTTCTTTTATCTAGGGTATGGACAGAAGAGTAAAAAAAAAATAAGGATAATAAATAAACAAATAATGGGGGGGTTGGATAAATGGTAAAAAATGGGGTAGATGGAAATACTGGTGGTCAATGACAGGGAGAGGTAAGGGGTATGGGATGTCTGAGTTTTTTCTTTTCTCTTTTTATTTCTTTTTCTGGAGTGATGCAAAGGTTCTAAAATGATCATGGTGATGAGTATACAACTATGTGATAATATTGTGAGCCACTGATTGTACACCATGTATGGACTGTATATACATGTGTGAAGATTTCACAATAAAAATATTTTTTTTAAAGTAGTATTATCAGAGACATGTTAACTGTTCCAAGCTTACATTTCTTTATCTGTTCAACTGAGATAATAGTCCTACTTTGTAAGAATTTTTATGAAGATTCAATGAGAAAGTTTATGTAAATTAGTATATAGGACAAGTGATCGATAACTGTCATTTAAGACAGGAGGAAATACAAAGTAAAAATACCAGAAGGCTACAATGCATTAAGAGCTTGAAAAAAAAAAAGCTTGTGAAAGTGTCCGGGTTAATTGCACTAAGGGATACAAAACAACAAATCTTTCCCCTATCTTTTAATAAAGATATCCCCTGATAATATGGATTAAATCACTAGATTTTGACAATATCTAGTAATCTTTCTAGAGTCAGTTAATAAAAGCACTTTACTCTTCCAAACATTTCTGTCTTCAAAGTCCTAGGAATTGCCAAGGGTTGTTAGTTTTATGTTTGTATCTTTTGCTAACACTACAATGTAACAAAGGTAAGCATATCATGATTTTACTCACAATCCCGGTGCCCTAAAACAGACTTATTATAGTATGTGCAATCACTAAATATATTCTTGTGCCACAAAGTAGCCGGAAGTATTTCCAGAAGAGGAAACAGGTTAAAAAATGTCAGATGGCTTACAGCCGAAAGCGGGTGAGGCAACGAAGGTATTTAACGCTGGCCTCTTAAATCGTCATTTAAACTTTATCCTACCACCTTGATCATTTGTACCCGAGTAACTGAGAGGTGAACCATAATTTTATTTTTTATTTTTTTGTTTTTGTGGACCATAATTTTTAAACAGCGGCATAAAATAGGAATGATGGGAAAACTTGTGGATTGAGCCTGGTATCACGAGTCATTCCATTCACTGCTGTGCTGTGGGCATTCTACTATTCCCTTCCTCTTTCCTCTTCCTTTCCTCTCTTTTTTTCTTTCCTCTTTCTTGTTTTGTCTTGACTTTCATCACCCACTTCCTTCTTCTCTCTTTCAGAGCAAACATTACAGTTCTTTTTGGAGTCGCGGATCCACTCTTCTGTCCAAGGTTGGGGGTCACACCTTGTTTCTTATTTTTAAAACCTTCTGTCGTCATAGGACTGACCGGATTTCCGACAAATATTTACTAAGCACCGCCCGTATGTCCACTGTTGTGCTAGGTGCTAGCATCACAAAAGAGAATGTTACGTTAATCAAGCGTCACACAAGTCGCTATTACCCTTTTTTGATGTTGTTGTGTTTTGCCTCTCCTTGGAATTCAGTTTTAGAGAATTCCCACGCCTTTAGCCCGCGTTTGAGGCGCACCATCTAACACCGCGCAGCCCTCAGCCGGCGCAATCTCAACTCCAACTTGACCTCTGCGGCCGGGGAATAAAGGTCGGAAATGGCATTTCCACGGTGCTCCCTAGAACCAAGTTCTGCCCACCCAGTACAAACGAGAAACATCCGTAGGCGAGGACTTGTCAAAATTTAGGGACGGTTTCCTACGTCTGCTTTCCCAATAAGATTTTTCTTTTTCTTAGACGCCTGGGTTAAAAAAAAAAAAAAAGACCGAGAACGGGACGGGGGGGAACTCGGTTGTTGTGACAACCAAAAAGGTAACGGGAAATCCAACCAATCAGCGCGCGGGAATGCCTCCTCGCTTAGCCAATGAGAAGAGCGCGCTGTGCGTAGGGCCGCCCAATGGGGGCGCGAGCGGCGCGGTATTTGAATCCTGGACAAGGCGACCTCGCTGAAAATCCCCCAGCGGTGCGGGTGGGAAGGGCTGACCTAACGGCGGCGCGGAGGCTTGTGCCCTCCCTCTCAGACCGCGTCCCTCCCTGGGCCCGGTTGTCACTCTTGCCTTCCCTGTCCCTAATGGCGCTGCTCCGACGCCCGACGGTGAGTGGGCCCGGCTGCCCCTTCACACGGGCCGGCTGCTTCCGCCCTGCAGTCCCCTCACCCTCCTTTCGCTTCTCTCTCTTTTCGGCCCTGAGTCTGGTCATCCCAACCAGTGCTACTTTTCGCCTCTCCGGGGCTCCTCGCTTCCTCTGCATCCCGGGCCCAGGGGCCAGGCCTCCCTGGTCGGCCTCTCGGAGCCTCGGTTGGTCTCTGCGGTTTCCCTCCCCCTGGCCGGGCCCCTCCCTGCCCTGGGGTGGGAGAGGTGTAGGAAAGCGCTTCGGGGATGTACCTGTCAATGAGCCCCCAGACCCCAGAGCTCTGGACCTTCTTGTACACGGAGGGCGAGTCCCAAGTGCCCATTGTTGTTAAAGCGCCATCCAAATGGAGGTTCGTGGGATTTCCTCCTCCTCCTTTCATAACTGTCCTTGCTAAGGGATCTGTGGTGGGTGCGGGAGAAAAAACCGGAAGAAATTCTGAATGTCGGATCTAGCAGCTGCTATGGCCTGCCCCACCCTCTCACCCCCATTTCTCTTTGTCTGAGCTTCCCATTTATTACTGCGCAGTAAGTCTTGTAAGCTAAGCTCACTAATGTTTGTCCTTAATTTTTTTTTTTTTTTACTTCAATGTAATAGAGAGTTTGCCTATAATTTGGATCAATATGGCATACCGGGAGAGAAGGGTTCAAATTCCTTTATTTCATCTTTGCAGAAATCACAGTGTTATGGTGTTTCAGATGTTTGTCCTGTACCTGGACCTACTTTTCCTTTGCTGAGAACATGAGGGCCGTCCACCTGAGTTCCATTGTCCTGACGGAAATGCTAGTTAAAAGCTGCCAATTTTTCCTTCCAGATGAATTTTAACTTAGGCACATTACCAGGCTTCAACCCATGAGCATTACCCTTTCAAGCACAACTTTGTTGTTGTTGTTTTTAAAGTTGACAGTTGCTCTGGAAAAATTGAACATGGGAATTTTGCGAATCCTAATATGTTGAATATTTTCAACATGCAGTTCATCCCATCGTGAATCTAAGTTGAATGGACAAGTAATTTTTTTTTTTTATCCCCCACCCCCTGCCATGTTCTTTACTAGTCAAATTTTTTCTATTCAGGAAGACTTGGGTTTTCTCCCGGGCCTCTGTCTCTCCTATCTTATCAAGTGGTATCCTGGTAGCTCCACTCAAACCCCTGGTTGGGAACTTTCTTAGGATTGTGAGCCTGAAACTCTCAGAACATACTACTCTGTCTCCTGAAATGTTCAATTAAGATTAACTAATGATTTTTACTTCATACAATTCAACCTGCCTTAAATTTGAGACAAAACTGTGAGACAAAACTGTTACCCCCAAAACCTATTTTCTTTCTAAGGATTCTTAATATGAGAGAGCATGCTATAGCAACTTCATTTTAAAAAGCGCTGTATCTCTAACAGATCATGTCAAAAAACAGACACTTCTTATTTTTACAGTGGCATAAGAATCAAAGCTAGGTTAGGTTTTAAACATCTGTTTTCTAAAAATCAGCCAGCCCTATTATAGCTTTTAAATATTGTGTCCTAATTATATTTGTTATCAATCACTGTAAAGAAATGTTTAAAAATAGATGCCTTTGATATATAATAATCTCTAAATGATGGGTGCTACATGAGAGATAATCACTTATCAGTGAAGCTTTCAAGCTTCTTACAGTCTGCTTTATCTTCATTTTCAATACATTGGATGAGCAATTTGCTTAGCTTAGAGTGATGTTATCAATCATAAATAGCATTTCTATGTTCCCTAAAAATGTACCTTTTCCCCTCTCACACATCTCAGCATATTTACCTTTCCCAAAGCAATTCTGAATTTGAGTATCTGACATTAACAAAGTACTCTAAATTCTCAACTCTTTATTGATCTTTTTCGTAGGTATCCAGTGATTTGGAGAATATTGACAAAGGAGTTAATCCCAAAGCTAAGAGCCATGTGACCATTAGGCGGGCAGTTTTAGAAGAAATTGGAAATAGAGTTACAACCAGAACAGCACAAATAGCCAAGGTAACAACCATGAAGTCTGTGGCTTGCGTGCAAGGGCACTTAGAGGCAGTACTGGTTGGTTTGTCCTATTTACATTTCTATTTCTTTCCAGAAAGCTCAGAACACCAAAGTACCAGTGCGAACCATGAAAACGGCAAATGTCAACAAACAGCTAAAACCTACAGCTTCTGTGAAACCAGTACAGATGGAAATGTTGTCTCCAAAGGTAGGGAATTCGGAATTTGTAAACATATTTCCTCAAGTAGCTGGTTTTTAGCTACACCACAGGAGGGCCTTGTACCTGTCACTGTAACTTTTGAAAAGCATATCTACAGCTCTGCTTTGAAGCAGAAATGAATACATGTATATATATATGTGTGTGTATGTATATGTGTGAGTGTGTGTGTATATATATAAAACCCTTATCAGTTATATGGTTTCTGAATATTTCTCCCATTTTATAGGTTGTTTTTTTTCAATTTCTTGATAATGTCCTTTGATGCACAAAAGGTTTAATTTTGATGAAGTCTGGTTTATCTTTTTTAACTTTTGTTGCTCACACATTTGGGGTCATATCTGAGAATCCACTGCCTAATCCCAGGTCATGATGATTTGCCCCTCTGCTATTTTCTAAGGGTTTTTTTGTTTTTAACTTTTAGATTTGGGCCTTTGATCCATTTTGAGTTAATTTTTGTATATGGTATAAGGGTAGGGGTCTAACTTCATTCTTTTGCATGTGGATATCCAGTTGTCCCAATACCATTTGTTGAAGAGCCAATTCTTTGTCCATCTCATGTATTTAGGGCCTCCATTGAAAAATCAGTTGGCCAGAGATGTGTGAGTCTATTTCAGGACTTTAATTCTGTTCCATTGTTCCGTGTGTGTATCTTTATTCCAGTAACCACACTGTTTTTTTTTTTTTTTAATTAAACACTATTTTGATTACTATAGCTTTGTAGTAACCTTTTGAAATCAGCAAGTGTGAGTCCTCTCACTTTCTTCTTTCTTTTCAAAATGATTTTTGCTACCCAGGGTCCTTACATTTCCATATAAATGTGGGGATTGACCTTTCCATTTCTGCAAAATGGCTGCTGAAATTTTGATGGGGGTTGTATTGAATCTGTAGATCACTTTGGGAAATTGACATCTTAATAATATTAAGTTCCAATCCATGAACAAGGATGTCTTGCCATTTACTTATATCTTCTTTAATTTCTTTCAGCTGTGATTCTGAATTTGTTTATTAGCCCTGGTAGTTTTCTTGTGGATTCCTTTGGATTTTCTCAATAAAAGATCACGTCACCTATAGATAGAGTTAGTTTTACTTATTCCTTTCCTATTTGGACGTATACCTTTTTTAGTGGTGGTACCATAATTTAATGTTATAAACTTAAGTAGTATGGTGGGGGGTTGAAGCTATATGTGCCACAGAAAGATGTGTTGTTAAATTTAATCCATTCCTGTGGGTGTGAACCCATTGTAATAGGACACTTTGATGCAGCTACTTTAGTTAAGATATGACCCACCTCATTCAAGATGGGTCTTAATCTTATTACTGGAGTCCTTTACAAGACAATGAAATTCATACAAAGAGAGAAAGCCACGGAAACAAGAAGCCGAAATCAGTGAAACCTGAAGGAGAAGGGAGAGACCAGCAGACACCTCCATGTGCCTTGCCATGTGATAGAGGAGCCAAGGATCACTAGCAGCCAGTCTTAGGGAAGAAAGCATTGCCTCAGTGGTGTCTTGTTTGAACATTTTCCCAGTCTCAAAACCATGAGCAAATTCCCATTGTTTAACCCAATGTACTTAATGGTATTTAGTTTGAGCAGCCTAGGAAACTAAATAGATTTTGGCATGGTAAGTGGGGTGCTGCTATCAAAATACCAAAAATGTGGAAACAGCTTTGGAATTGGCAGTGATTCAAAACTAGAAGACTTGTGAGGCACTTGATAGAAAAGGCCTAGAGTGCTTTGAAGAGACTGTTGGTAGAAATATAGATGCTAAAGGTACTTCTGATGAGGCCTTAGACAGAAAAGATAAATGTATTGGAAACTGGAATAAAGACAATCCTTGTTTTAAAGTAGCAGAATACTTGGCAAATTTGAGTTCTGATGTTGGATGGAAGGTGGAACTTGAGAGTGATGAGCTTGGGTATTTTGCTGAAGAAATCTCCAAGGTAAATATGGAAAGTGCTGGCTGGCTTCTTGCAATTTATAGTAGAACATGAGGGGAAAGGGATAAGCTGAGAACTGAACTCCTGGGCACAAAGAAACCAGAAATTAATGGTTTGGAAAATTCTGAGCTTCCACAAAGAGAGTCCCCAGAGAATAGGGCTCCATGTGAAGGTTTAACTGAACGTGGAACCAGTCAGCAATTTCTGTGCAAGTCAGGATTGGAAGTGCAGTTATCCAAGAAGAATCCATGGAAAATCCTACTCTCTGATGATTTGAACCCCTGTGTACTACATACAAAACAAATTTCTTAGCCAATTTGTGGGAACAAAACCCTTCCAGTCTGAACAAAAAGCGATTTAAAAGGGACATATTGAAGGAAAAAAGTCACTTCAAGGGTAGAACCATGGAGGCTGAGTTCTGGAATACAGGCACTTTCTTGGGCTAAGAGAGTGGGTCCACCCATGTGTGTGAAAAGGGTGAGACTACCCTAGTTTTGGGGAGGGCAGGCTTTCTACCCTGTTGCTCAGGAAGAGTGGTGCCACCCCAATGCCCCAAAAGGGTGGAGCCTGTGCTGCATTGATTGTCCAGAGTCTGGCTGCCACCTGGATGCTCTGAGAGGGTGGAACCTTCTCCCCAGTATTTGGGGACAGCATGGTCACTGTGCAAGCACTTTGTAGTGGGGTGCTGCTGCCTCCTTGGCCTAGAGGACAAAATATTGTTCCATAGATGACTCTCAGACCTTGAAATCTAATGGAGTATGCCCTGTAGTGTTTCAGAATTGTTTGGGGCTCATGATCCCTTTTTTCCATCCAATTTCTTCCTATGGAAAAGGGAATGTTTATCCTATGGCTGTCCCACCATTGTATATTGGAAGCAGATAACTCATTTTCTAGGTTTTATAGGTCCAGGGAATTGTGTCCTGGGACAGACAACACCTATAACCAATTTTGATTAGACTTTGT
>PVIY010061779.1:0-11114 GCA_004026745.1 Myrmecophaga tridactyla | reverse complement strand
GTGAATGTTCGCTGAATTACACAGGGACAACAGTGGGACTGGAGATGTAAAGATGCGAGAGAGAGAAATTCACCTCGTCAAAGGAATAACTCATTTGTTTCCTGTTTATTCGCAACACATGAATATGATTGTTGTTTGTTTATTCATTCTAAAGCTTAAAACAAAACAAAATGTTTTGAGCATTTGATATGCATTAATTTTTATGACTAACCATGCATGCAAAAAAATATATAAATATATATGAAATGAACCGGTTTGACTAGTCATGGCATATTCCTACTGCAGTCAAGGTCATCCTTACCATCTGCTTCTTGAATTCCAGAAGTCTTCGAGCATCCTCCAGGGCACCAGGATCCGGGTGTGGTTGGCACAGAACAAATGGGTCAGCAGTCTCAGTCCCCTGCCCTGATGATGCGCTGGGGTGTCCTTCTGAACCCGAAGGGCTACGGGCTCATGCTGGGACACACACGTTCAACATCGCAGTCCCAAACACCAGGAAGCCAGCTGAAACTCAGTGCTGAGACCTCCCTGCAATTCCTCTGAGAATTATATCCTTATGCACTCTTTCTTCAGTTGGCACAGACTATCCAGGATTTGCGTCACATAATTTACTTCAAAAAAGCGTATTCTGACATTAACCTATCTGGCACAAAGGTATATCTACATTTCTCTCTAAGAAATTTCAACATTGTGGGTTCTTTTTTTGGGAGTGTCAGCATTGTTTCCCAAATTTTTAGTTGGACTTCTCTGAAGTGAGATCAAAGGCTGTGCTATCAGCTGGATTTTTTTTATTTTAATGAGATGTATATACAAATGTATTGTCCATAGTGAAAAGATTGCAAAGCCAGGCACCAAAATATTAACAGTGCTTATCTCTTGGGGGGGGGGGTAAAATTATGGGTGATTTTAAGTTTTCTTCTTTTGCATATCTGTATATTCTAATTTTCTAAAACAAACATCCTTAGTTTTGTAATAACAAATGATGGCATATAGGATAAAGAGAAAATGTAGAGAAATGTAGTATGTCATGGCAAAATGAGCAAAGATATGTCCACATTTATTCAAGCACATGTTCCATGCTGCCCCGCCAATTCCTCCCTTTGCACGTGGATTTGCAGTCATGAGTTTTCAGTACATTTAGAATAGAAAATCAACTAGAAACTTCTGGATTCTGAATAAATTGTAAGAACTATAGCCATTGCCCTCTGCTCTTCCTCCCCATCTCTCCTATCCCTTGTTATCCTGGGAGTGTGACATAGTGGAAACGCCAAGGGTATTACAAAAGTAATCGCAACACACTAATCTAACAAACTAATCAAAATACACTAGTCAAATTTATAACACATCAAACTTACTTACACAGTTTCCTCCTTCCATCCCTTATCACTTTGATTCATATAATCATAAATTTGAGAGAAACCACATGGAGCAAACATCGGCCTAAAAATTGATGCCAATCAATTGTTAAGGCAATACTTGACATATTGCTCTCTCTGCGGGTATTGTATGAAGCAGGGTTCTCAGGTGGAATCAACAGAACCGATTCCAGAGAGTTTAAGCAGAAAATAAATTGATCAAAGTTATCAGATAGCTCACAGAATTTTCAGGAAGGTCCAGAAAAACAGATTTGGAGTCAATGCAACAAGAATAAGGTCCAAATTACAGTGTTGGGTCGCTCACTTAGAAACCCTATCATCAGCATCATTGGGCACAGGCCCTGTGAGACACTGTAGCCTGAGCAACTGAGCCACGACCAAAAGCTGGATGTCCTCCACCACCCTCACCAGGGCGGATTCTACACTGGTACCACCTTGGCTATGAACTGTGTTCCATTTTGGCTTCCAACTGGCAGAGCCCTGGGAACATTTGCATGCTGAATTCAAGGAAAGATATGAAAAGGGGTTTTCGCTTTTACCTTGGGGATGTGGGTATCAGAATTTGGAACTTCCCCAAAATTCAAGCAAACGCATAGGGGAAATAGTAAATAAAATAATAAAATACCTAGAAATAAAGTTAAGAAAGGATGTAAAGGACTTACTTGTACACAGAAAACTACAAAGCATTAATAAAAGAAATTAAAGAACTAAATAAATGGAAAGATATTCTGTGTTCATCAATTGGAAAACCAGATATTGTTAAGATGTCAGATTACCCAAAGTCATTTATAGACTCAATGAAACCCCAATTTAAAATCTTCTTTGCAGAAATGGAAAAGCCAATCATCTAATTCACAAAGAAGAGTACTGAAACTGAATAACCAAAACCCTCTTGAAAAAGAAGAAAAATGATGGAGAACTCACACTTCCTGACTTTCAAACTTATCACAAAGCTACAGTAATCAAAACAGCATAGTACAGTAATCAGAACAGTGTAGTACAGTAATCAGAACAGCGTAGTGGCACAAGGACAGACACATAGACCAATGGAATAGGAGTGAGATCAAATAAATAAACTGTTACAGCTATGGCCAATTGATGTCTGACCAGGATGCCAAGTCCACTCAGTTTGGAAAGAACAATCTCTTCAACAAATGGGAAAGTAGATATCCACATGCAAAACAATGAAGTTACACCCTTATCTCACACCACATACAAAAATTAACTCAAAATGGATAAAATAACTAAATATGAGAACTAAAACTATAAAACCCACAGAAGAAAACACAGGGAAACATCTTCAGGACCTGGTATCAGCAATGGTTTCTTAGACTTTAAACCAAAAGCATAAGCAACAAAAGAAGTTAGTAAAATGTGTTTAAAAACCTTAGACATTTGCCTTCTCTTTGATCCCAGTTATTCTTCATTAAATAATTTTTCCTAAGGAAGCATCTGGTAATATGTGCAATGGTACAGCTAGATGGTTTTTCATCAGTGTTGTTTATAATTATGAAAATTTGGGAAGAAACCAACTGTCTAAACATAGGAAGCTGGTTTTAGTAAATTAGAATATATCCATTAAATGAAATAAAGGGTAGTATTAAAATATTATAAAAACATATAGTGAAATTGGAAAATGTTAATGTTATAAAACAGTATAGGTGAAATAATATTTTGATATGAAATGTGTAAATATTCTCAGAAAAGGTACTGGAAGGATTTACACCAAGAAGTTAGCAGTGGTTAATTCTAAAGGTAATATAATGCTTTTTCTTTTCTGTTTTCTCCAATAAGTATGTATTAATTTAAAACTAAGAAAAAAAATTACAAATGTGTAAAAAGAAAATGATGGGTGAAAAAAAAAAGGTGGTGTCCCACCTAGGTTTAAGATAGCTTAAGTGCATATTAAAATTAAAACTGCCTAGATTAAAATTAAAACTGCGTATTAAAATTAAAACTACCCTTACTAAATATTTAAAACCTGAAAGTCAGATTAGCAAATTAAATATAGCATATGTACCACTCCTAGAAAGTCAACAAGTCCACTATTTAAAGAACTAAAATAGAACATAGATCCCAGAAACAAGAATCATAGTCTGAAAATATCCTGACATCAAAAAAATCTCTATGTAGGTATATCAAATACAAATTGCAGAAAACAAACAATAAAATCATGAAAGAAGCCAAAGGAAAACACCTTCCCTATAAAGGAATAATGATAAGAAAACTTTGAACTTCTCTTTAGAAACCATGCAATCAGGAGAAGATTGGAGTGAAATATATTTAAAGGAAAAAAAGATAGGAAAAATATCAACCCAGAATTTTCTACTTAGAGAAGTTTTCCTTCAAAGGTGAAGGAGAAAAAAAAGACTTTCTGAAACAAAAAATTGAGAGAATTTGTCACCAGCAGACCTGTTTGCAAGAAATACTAGAAGTTATTCAGAGAGAAGAAAGGGATAAAGTTCAGAAAATCAGTTCTACAAGAAAGGAAGAGTGTCAGAAAAGGAATAAGAAAAGACAAAATAAAAGTTTCTATTTTTCCTATTCTTAATTGATCTAACACATACTTGTTTGTTCAAAGTAACAACAACAATATATTGGGTGAGTGTAGCATATGACAAAGTGCAGTGAATGGCAGCAATGCTATAAGAGATGCAGGAGGATTTGGGAATATTCTTCAGAACAGGGAAAACTAGCAGGGATAAAGTGGGCATTATATAATGAAAAAGATGTCAATTCTCCAAGAAGACATAAAAATCCTTCTCGTATGCTTACCTAACAACAGAGCACCAATATTTAGAAGGCAAAAAATAAGAGAACTGCAATGAGAAAAAGGTAAATCCATCATTATAGTTGGAGACATCAGCACTTCTCTATCAGTAATTGACAGATACAGCAGACAGAAAATCAGTAGGGATGTAGCTGAACTGAATAGCACCATCAATCAACTGTATCTACTTGACATTTATAGGGTAATTCTTCCGACAAAGGTAGAATATAAATGATTTTCAGGCTCACATGGAACATTGGCCAAGATAAACCATTACCTGGGCCATAAAACATACCTTAACACATCTTCAGTTAACTTAACCTTAAATTATGATGAAACCCCATTATCCAAGACAGTGTGCTATCAGCAAAAGAAAGAGAAAAATAGATTACTAGAAAAGAATAGAGAGCCCAGAAATGAACCCACATAAATATAGTCATCTGATCTTTGACAAAGGAGCAAAAGCAAATCAATGCAAAAAGGATAGTCTTTTCAAAAACTGTGCTGGAGCAGGCCACGGTGGCTCACCAGGCAAGAAAGCTCGCCTGCCATGCTAGAGGACCCGGGTTCGATTCCCGGTCCCTGCCCATGTAAAATAAAAAAAAAAGGTCTGTATTAATGTTAAAATAAATTTAGTTTGAAATGCTAGTGATAAATGAAAGCAAGGGGTAAGGGGTATGGTATGTATAATCTTTTTTTTTTTCTGTTACCATTTTCTTTCTTTTTCTGTTGTCTTTTTATTTCTTTTTCTAAATTGATGCAAATGTTCTAAGAAATGATGAATATGCAACTATGTGATGATATTAAGAATTACTGATTATATTTGTAGAATGGAATGATATGTTAATGTTTTTGTTTGTATGTTGTTAATTTTTTAATTAATAAATAAAAATTTAAAAATAGACACATGGAAAAATGTTCAACTTCACTGGTAATAAACAATATAACTTTTTGGTGCTGAATCATTGGACATCCATATGCAAAATAAATGTATCTAGATTATATATATTTAAATATATATTATATATTATATTATTATATATATGTACACCTTTCATAAAAATTAACTAAAAAAAAACCTTAGACCAAAATTTACAATACAATTATAAATATTCTAAAGATAATATAGGAGAAAATTCAGGTGTTTTTAGATTTGATGATGAGTTTTTAGGTTCAATACCAACAGCTCAATCTATGAAAAAAATTGACAAATTAGATTTATTAAAATTCAAAACTAAAATTAGAAAGCATAAAATTTAAAATAACTTCTGTCAAAGATACGGTTAAGTGAATGACGACAAGCACAGAGTGGGAGAAAATATTTGCAGAACACATATATGGTAAAGGACTTGCATTCAAAATCCACAAAGAAGATCCAGAAGTTGACAGCACAATATTATCTGACAGTCACACAATATTGTAAGTACACTGAATGAAGCGGAGTGTGTGTATGGTTGAGGGAAGAGGGCTGGGGGCATATATGACACCAGAAGGAAAGAGGATAAAGACTAGACTGTGGGCAATTATGGTGATTAAAGGTACAAATATAAGAATGTTTTTGTATGAGGGAGAACAAATGAATGCCAGCATTGCAAGGTGTTGAAAATAGGATGGTATACAGGAAAAAGTACAATCAATGCAAATTAGGGTCTATAATTAACAGTATTGTAATATGCTTCCACTGAATGCAACGAAGGCAATATGCCAAAATTAATTATCAGTAGTGAAGGGTATGGAGGAGGGATATGGGATTCTTTGTGGAAGAAATGGAAATGTCCTCATATAGATTGTAGTGGTGAAGGTATTGCTTTTTGATTTTACAGAGAACCATTGATTTTTTTTTTTTTTACATGGGCAGGCACCGGGAATCGAACCCGGGTTCTCTGGCATGGCAGGCAAGCATTCTTGCCTGCTGAGCCACCGTGGCCCACCCAAACCATTGATTTTTTTACTTAGATTGGTGTGCTGTTTTGAAAGGATATGTGTTCCCTAGAAAAGCCATGTTTTAATCTAAATCACATTTCATAAAGGCAGAATAATCCCTATTCAATACTGTTTGTTTGAATCTGTAATTAGATCATCTCCGTGGAGATGTAACCCAATCAAGAGTGATTGTTAAGCTGGATTGGGGGAAATGTGTCTCCACCCATTTGGGAGGGTCTTGATTAGTTTCTGGAGTCCTACGTTTTGGAGAATAAAAGAGATTCCGAGAGAGCAGAGAATGCTGCAGCACCACGAAGCAGAAGGTCCACAGCCAGCAACCTTTGGAGATGAAGAAGGAAAATGCCTCCTGGGGAGCTTCATGAAACAGGAAGCCAGGAGAGAAAGCTAGGAGATGACGCCATGCCTGCCATGTGCCCTTCCAACCGAGAGAGAAACTGTGACTGTGTTCACCATGTGCCTTCTCACTTGAGAACTTCATCGGCCTTCTTGAACCAAGGTATCTTTCCCTGGGTACCTTTGATTGGACATTTCTATTGACTTGTTCTAATTGGGACATTTTCTCAGCCTTAGAACTGTAAACTAGCAACTTGCTAAATTCCCCTTTTTAAAAGCCATTCTATTTCTGGTATATTGCATTCCCCAGCTAGCAAACTAGAACAGTTGGATTGTATAATGTGTGAATAAAACTGTTTAAAAATGAACGTAGAGATACAAATGTGGAGAGACACATGTACCCATTCACTGTTGGTAGGGAAGTTGGTAGGGAAGGAATGAAGTTGCAAGGCATACATCTAGGTGAATGAACATTGAAGATAGTATGTTGAGTGAAATAAACCAGAAACGAAATGACAAATATTATAACATCTCACTAATATGGACTAACTATAATGTGCAAACTCTGAGAATTGAGTTCGAGAGCCTATGTTATCAGGTGCATGTCTACTGTACAGGTTCCTAGATTGCAAATTCTTACAGTAGACACACTTATTCCTGAGTTGTAATAGTTAATTCTAAATTCTGAGATGCTGCGCTCTTTGTGTATAACTTGCTCATGCCCTGGAACTTTAGGTATTTGTGTGACAGCTGGGACTCAGAGCCGCAGTTCTGCAGCTATGAAAGTCAGCATCACCCCATACAACAACTGTAAAAAAAAAACAAAAAAAACAACAACAAAAAAACACTGAAAAAGTGATCAGACTTCACTTAGAGATATGAATGAAGCTGATCTGGGTAGGGCAAGGGTAAATTAGACTAAAGAGTAAAGGATGATATTGATTGTATTTTAAAACTTCAACTTCTCTGTAAGGCCAAAGGAAAGATGTTTATTTGGTGCAAAATTTTTATTTTCAGTAGCACAATATCTAATTTAACTTGTATGGCCAGCTTATTCAAACACCATAATTGCTTGGAACCTTGAATAAGGAGTGAGATCTTGTTGGTTTATACAAGTTGATGTGATGCCCCAATATATCCCAGAATAACCTGAACAGAAGATTAAAAAAAGTATTTGCAAAGTCCCCTTGAGGAGAAAAGGTGGAATTATTAAACATCCCCACCCGGGGAATGCCTGATATTCTTGTAAGCATTGGGGACTACCAAGTTGATAGGCCAGGCTCTCAATTTTGTGGCTTGCCTTTATGAAACTTATTCCTGCAAAGGAGAAGCTAAACCTACTGATAATTATGCCTCAGAGTCATCCCCAGAGAAACTCTTTTGTTGCTCAGATTTGGCCTCTCTCTCTAAGCTGACATGACAAGCTGCCCTCCCCCATCTATGTGGGACATAACTCCCTGGGTTGTAAATCTCTCTAGCAATGTGGGACAGGATTTCTGGGCATGTGTCTGGCATGGCATCATGGCAGTGAGAAAGTCTTCTTGACCAAAAGGAGGAAGAGATATGAAATGAAATAAAAAGTTTCAGTGGCTGAGAGATTTCAAATAGAGTTGAGAGATCATTCTGGAGGCTATTCTCATGCAGTATATAAATATTACTTTTCAATTTTTGTTGCATTAGAGTAGCTAGAGAGAAATACCTGAATCTGTTGAACTGTAATCCAGTAGCCTTGATTCTTGAAGATGATTGTATAACTACATAACTTTTAAAGTGTGACCTTGTGATTATGAAAACCTTGTGACTGACACTCCCTTTATCCAATATATGGACAGACGAATAAGGAAAAAAAAAGACAACCAATAAATAGCAGGGTATGGGAAGTATGGGATGTTCGGGATTTTTACTTCTATTTTTGTTTTTATTATTTTTTTGGAGTAATGAAAATGCTCAAAAATCTATTGTGATGATTAATGATGATACTGTGAACCAGTGATTGTACAATTTGGATGATTAAATGATATGTGAATATATAGCATATCTCAAAAAATTGCATTAAAAACAAAAGAAACAAAGAACTAATAAAAATCAACAATAAACAAAACAATTTAAAAATGGGAAAAATATCAAAGATATACAGATGACAAATGTATTAGTTAGGGTTCTCTAGAGAAACAGAATCAACAGGGAACACTTGCAAATATGAAATTTATAAAAGTGTCTCACGCGACCGCAGGAACACAGAGTCCAAAATCCACAGGGCAGGCTGCAAAGCCGACGACTCTGATGGATGGCCTGGATGAACTCCACAGGAGAGGCTCACCAGCCAAAGCAGGAATGGAACCTGTCTCCTCTGAGTTCTCTTTAGAAGGCTTCCCATGATTAGATTTAGCATCACTAATTGCAGAAGACACTCCCCTTTGGCTGATTACAGATGGAATCAGCTGTGGATGCAGCTAACATGATCATGACCTAATCCTATGAAATGTCCTCATTGCAACAGACAGGCCAGCGCTTGCCCAATCAGATAAACAGGTACCACAACTTGGCTAAGTTGACACGTGTCCCTAACCATGACAACAAATAACCATATTTAATGGTGAAAACGTAAATCTTTCCCCCTTAGATCAGGATGAGTCAAAGAAGTCCCGTTTCACCTGATAATCAACATTGTACTAGAGGTTCTTGACAGAACAATTAGTTAAGAAGAAGAAATAAATGACATCATAAATTGAAAAGGAAGAGGCAAATCTATATATAGATGATATAATTGTATATATACAAAAAATCCAAGGGAATCCACAAGAAAACTATTAGAGCTAATAAATGACTTTAGCAAAGTGGCAGAGCACAGGAACAAACCTCCCCATCAAAAAAAAACAAATAAGTGGTATTCCTATACACTAACCATGGACAATCTGAAGAGGAAAATAAGAAAACAATTATATTTACAATAACATATAAATAATAAACTATTAAGGAATAAATTTAACCAAGCATACAAAATTACTTATATACTGAAAACAACAAAACAGAGCTGAAAGAAATTGAAGAAAACCTAAATAATGCAAGACATCCCATATTCATTGAATGGAAGAGTTCATATTGTTAATATGTCAATATTACCAAAAGAAACATTCGAGTTCAATGTTCAATCTCCATCACAATTCCAGCTACCTTTTTGGCAGAAATAGGAAAACTGAAACTCAAATTCATATGGAACTGCAAGCCAACCCAAAGATCCTACATAATTTTGGAAAAGATAAGGTTGGAGGACTCATACCTCCTGATTTCAAATTGTATTAAAAATGAAAGTCCTCAAAATAGTGTGGTACTGGCATATATATAGATAAATGAACCAATGGAGTAAAATTGAGAGTTGAGAAATAAACCCTTACATCTATTGCCAACTGATTTTTGACAAGGATGCAAATCCACGCAATGGGGGAATTATAGTCTCCTCAGCAAATAGTACTGGAAAAACTGGGTATCCATATGTAAAGGAATAAAGGTGGACCCCTACTTCACACCATATACAAAATTTAACAAAAAAATGAATCAAAGACCTAAATATAAGAAACAAAGTTTAAACTCCAAGAATAAAATGTTTTCAGGACATTGTGCTAAACTGTAATTGCCTAGACGTTACAGGAAATGCAAAATTTAAAACTTTAATGCATCAAAGCACTTCATGAAAGTAAAACAACCTACACAATGGGAGAAAATATATGGAAACCACATATTCAATAAGGGTTTAATCCAGAATATATGAAGAAATCCTAAAAGTCAACAACAGCAGACAACCCAATTGTACAATTAAAAATGAAATTAAAAAAAAAACAATTAAAAATGAAAGATATACAAAAGCCAAAAAAGAAAAAAAAAAAGCCTTTGAAAAGATGCTCAACATCATTAGCCATTAGGGAAATGCAAACAAAAACCACAATGATATATCTTCTCATACTCTCTAGAATGGCTGCTGTTTAAAAACATACAAACAAAAACAGAAGATAACAAATGTTGGACCAGATTTGGAGAAATAGGAACACGTGTTCATTGGTAGAATGTAAAACGGTACAACCACTGTGGAAAAGAGTTTACGGTTCTTCACAAAGTTAAATATGGAATTACCTTTTGATCTGGCAATCCCACTTCTAGGTATTTACCCAAAAGAATTGAAAGCAGGATTCAAACTATTTGCACACAAATATTCATATTGGCTATATTCACAACTGCTAAAAACTGGAACCAACCCAAGTGTCCATCAACAGATGAATGTATACACAAAATGTGGTGTATGCACACAATAGAATATTGAAACATAGAGGGGAGGGATGTTCTGATACATGTCTTCTGATGAAACTTAAAGACATCATGTTGAGTAAAATAAACCACATACAATAGGACAAATGTTATATGATCTCACTGATAAAAAATAATTAGAATAAGCAAATTCATAGAGTAAAAAACTAGAATACAGATTATCAGGGACTGTGGTGAAGGTAGGGAATGGAGAGTTAATGCTTAATTGATACAGAATTTCTTTTTCAGATGATGGAAAGCTTTTGATGATGTATGATGGTATTGGTAGTACAATATTGTAAATGTAATTATATCACTGAATTGTTCATATGAAAGTGATTAACATGGAGAAAAAAGCAATTGCATAAAACAACACACATATATACATAATT
>PVIY010061778.1:0-11110 GCA_004026745.1 Myrmecophaga tridactyla | reverse complement strand
TTCACGTACCATTGGCTCATGTCCACAGCAACAGAACTAGGCACCTTCTCCTGGCCAAGTTGACAACTGAATCTAACTACCACAGCCAGTGACATGAAATGTGGGAAATCTTTCAGCAGCAACTCAAAACATAAAACACTGAGCTATTTTTAAAAAGAATAAATGTCATAATATAAATGAAAACATGTGCTCCCCAAACTCCCACAACAAACACTGTTAATGCTCTACTTTAGGAGAATTTCCATTAAAGTCAGGATCCAATCATAGATACTGATACCCTGCTACAAAGCTACATGGTCCTGGAAGGTCCACCCAATGCAATAAGACAAAGATATGAGTATAAGGATTTGAAATCAAGAGACAAAATTATTTTTTTAACTATATGATTTGCGATGCATATAATTGTAAAGCTATAATCAAAATTATTTGTTCTTGAGGCAGTCATAGATAATAGATATTGGAACATAATATTGCGCCCAGAAACACAGGCATGCATTTATGGGAAATTGACATTTTGTGGTAACACATATTAGTAGGGAAATCATGGATGCTTCAAAAAATGTTCTCAGAAGAACTAACTTCTCATGTGTAAAAATGATTATCTGCCATCATCATGTATTAAAATATTTATTTTTCATGAATTCCAAAGATACTGAAGATTAGAATGCAAAAAGCAAAACTTAAAAATAGTATTAGTATTCTACAGGAGAATGTCTTTAAAACCTTGAGGTAGGAGAGGATTCCTAGAATAGATTTCTGAATACCCAGAATTTCTACTCTCTGAGTATGTATACACAAACCTAAGAAACAGGCACGTGTATCTGGAGAGCCTCGTTCTTTGCAGCATGAATTATAGTGGCCACAAATTGGATACAAGTGTCTGATACTTGTGAAATGGATGAATAAAATGTGACAGTCACCCAGTAGACTACTTTCTCGCAGTTAAGTACAGCTAATTAGATCTATTAACAGAAGATCTGAAAAATCATGTCAAGTGAGAAAAATGAAGACAAAATGTTGAATATATTATATTTATATGAATTTTATTAAAGTTAAAACTAACCAAGTACTAAGCATTGGTATGCATAAACAGTTTTATGTAACAGTATAAAACATGGATAAGAAGGATATATGCATACTGAAAGTAGTCGCCTCTAGGAAGAAGAGAGGTAGAAGGGATATAGGTTCAAGCATGGTTGGAATAAGAATCTGTTTCTAAACATCAAATTCCAAATATGCATAACAAAATGTGGGTTGTGCAAGGGTAGTTCAGTGGCAGAATTCTCGCCTGCCATGCAGAAGACCCAGGTTCGATTCCTGAACCATGCACCATCCAAAAAAAATGTTAGCTAATTCTGGGGTCAGGCAATATAGGTATTCATCCCATTATGTGGGCTATTTCCTTAAATTTCTGAAAATTAAAAAGGTAAAGATAGTGGTAAACCTGTACATGGAGTACATGTTAAAATCAGCCAGTCAAATACTAATATTTTTATAGAAAATTTTCTAAACTCATATTTAATGAATATTAAACTCATTTAATACTATTAAATATGGGACTTAAAAACAAAAAACCCATGGGAGCTGCAAGGGCTAAAAAGATGGCGGCCCCTGCACCTTTAATCGCTCTGATGTATTCAGTGCTGCGACTGTCACGATGGCTGGCCTGACTTTACTACCTTCCCTCAGCCCTGCTTTCTGCCGCCTTCCTAGTCAAGAGAAAGCTCTTGCCAAGTCTGCCCTGGTCTCCTTGGTCAGCATCAAGACTGCAACATTAAGATGTGTGTTTTAGTTTGCTGATGCTGCCAGAATGCAAAATATTAGAAATGGGTTGGCTTTTATAAAAAGGATTGATTAAGTTATAAGTTTACAGTTCTAAGGCCATAAAAAGTCCACACTAAGGCATCCAGAGAAAGATACCCTGACTCAAGAAAGGCCGATGTCACCTGGGAAACCTCTGTCAGCTGGGAAGGCACATAGCTTGTGTCTGCTGGTTCATTGCCTATTGGTTTCAAACGGCTTCCCCAGGGGTATTTTGTTTCTGCAGCTCCCAACATTTCTGTCTGTGTCAGCCCTGAGCCCCTGGTGCCTCCTGGGGCCTCTGCATTTCCAAACATCTGCATCTAAGCTTTCTCTGCGGACACTCCAGGCATCTCCAAATGCCTGTGTCTGTGTCGGCTCTGACCTCTTTCCCTCTCCCTGAGCTCTCTTCCAGACTCCAGGAAAGTAATTAAGACCCACCTTGAATGGGTAGAGTCACATTTCCATCTCATCAAAAGGTCCAACCCACAATTGGGTGTGTCACATCTCCATGGAAACAGTCCAGTCAAGGTTTCCACCCTAAACAATAGGTCTGCCCTCACAAGATTGGGTTAGGAAAAAGAGCATCACTTTTCTGGGGTACGTAACATCTTCAAACCAGCTCACTGGGTGACTTTGACTGGAGAGAAGCAGACATCCTGATGTTTCTCAAGGCTATTGTGATGATGAAGATGCACAGATCCATCATCGTGGAGCAACATATAGACAACATCTTCAGTAAAGTGGCCAACACTATTCTCTTCTTCCAGCTGGATAATCACCTGGGTGTGCTTTACATCACACTCAGTAGTGTTCCTGATGTCACACAACCGCCCTTGTATATGGCCTGAGTACATCAAATACATCAAAGGTAAAGGCATTGCTGACAAGCTGGAGCAGAACAGGACGGTCACTTGGATTGTGGAGTTCTTTGTCAATTGGTCTAATAACTGCCAGATTTGCTCCCTATCTACACCAACCTCTCCCTCAAGTACAACTGTACAGGCCTAACTTTGGGGGAGGTGGATATGGGATACCACACTGTACACATTGCAAAGTGAGCACTTCAGCCCTCACCAAGCAGCTCTCTACGCTGATCTTGTTCCCAGGTGGCAAGGAGGCAATGCACCAGCCACAGGTTGACAAGAAAGGACATGCTGTCTCCTCAACCTCTTCTGAGAAGAATGTGATCTGAGAAGTCAACTTGAATGAGACAGAATTTCTGAGGAGCAGGCTGAGGTCCCACCTTCCACCACAGTGCCAAATGGGGAAAACAAGAAAGATCCTCACTGATAGTGCGCCCTCTCCTTCTCAGTCCCTTCCTGGACACCATTGAGGCTACCCCTTCTGTAACCACCAGCCTTGCTTGAGTCTCAGGTGTCACATAAATACCTGCAGTTTCAGGGAATGACTAGGTTATATACAAATAGCTCAAGATCTCAGAATTTTTAAATATCAGTTACAACTCCTAAATATATGTGACTCATATAAATATATAAGAGCTTATCATCTAGGAAACTTTACAATAGGCCCTGACCTGATAACCCATGTTCTCAACTTCACATCTTGAGTTTGTATATTATGGTTAAACCATATGAGTGAGTCATGATAATATTTGTCTTTTTGTTTCTGACTTTATTCAACGTAATGTCCTTAAGATTTATTCATCTAGTTGCATGCCGCACAACTTCATTCCTTCCTGCAGCCACTCCATCCTCCGTTGTATGTATACAGCTCAGTTCCCTCTTCCATTCTTCAGTCGTCATACCCTTAGGCCACCTCCATCCATTGTGAATCTGGAACACTGCCACCATAAACACCAGTGTGCAAATGTCCATTTGTGTCCCCGCTCTCAGTTCCTCCAGATATATACCTAGCAACAGGGTTGCAAAGTCGTATGACAACCCCACCCCTAGTGTCCTGTAGAGCTACCACACTGCCCGCCAGAAGTGCTGTCCCTCTCATTTCCCTACCAACAGTGAATAGGTACATCTCTTTCTGCACATTTTCTCTACCATTCATTTCTCTCTGTTCTTTTTTTTTTTTTTTGCATGGGCAGGCACCAGGAATCAAACCCGGGTCTCCAGCATGGCAGGTGAGAATTCTACCTGCTGAGCCACTGTGGCCCACCCTCTCTGTTCATTTTAAACAATTTTATTCATACATTTCATGATCATTTTTAGAACTATTTGCATCACTCCAGAAAAAAAACTAAAAAGAAAAATTCATTTATCCCATATCCCTTACCTCTCCCTCACATTGAGGGAGTATTTCCATCTACCCGATTTCCCCCCCTTATCCCCTTTATTATTTATGTGTTTATTTTCCTTATTTCTTTACTCATCTGTCCATACCCTGGGTAAAAAAGTATCAGTCACAAGGTTTTCACAATCACTCGATCACATTAGAAAAGCTATATAGTTATACAATCATCTTCAAAAATCAAAGCTACTGGAAAACAGCTCAATAGTTTCAGGTATTTCCCTCCAGCCACTCCGGTACATCACAAACTAAAAAGGTGATATCTATATAATGCATAAGAATAACCTCCAGGATAACCTCTCGACTCTGTTTGAAATCTCTCAGACACTGAAACTTTATTTTGTCTCATTTCTGTCTTCTCCCTTTTGGTCAAGACAGCTTTTCAATCCATAATGCCAGGTCCTGGCTCATCCCTGGAGTCCTGTCCTATGTTACCAGGGAGCTTTACTTTCCTGGGAGTCATGCCCCACATAGGGGGTGGACAGTGAGCTCACCTACTAAGTTGGCTTAAAGAAAGAGGCCACATCTGAGCAACAAAAGGGGTTCTCTGGGGGTGGCTCTTAGACATAATTAAAAGTGGGTTTAGCTTCTCCTTTGCAGAAATAAATTTCATAGGGTGAATCCCAAGATTAAGGGCTCAGCCTATTGAATTGGTTGTCCCCACTGCTTGTGAGAATATCAGGAATTCCCCAGATGGGGAAGTTGCATTTTTCCTTTTTTCTCCCCAGTCCCCCAAGGAGACTTTGCAAATACTTTTTTTTTTTTGTACGCTGTATGATAGGGGTCATATTTCATTCTTTTTCTATGTAAATATCCCCTTATTGCAGCACTATTTGTTGAATTTTTATTTGATTTTTCATTTGTTCGTTTGCTTATCTGGGAAGTGCATGGGCTGGGAATTCAACCTTTGCAAATGCTTTTTTATTCTCTGTCCAAATTACTCTGGAATATATTAGGGCATCACAGTAACCTGGACAAACCAAAAAGATCTCACTCCCTATTCAAGATTCCACACAATTATGGTGTTCAAATAAACTGACCATACAAATTAAATTAGGTAATTTGCCACCTAAAATTAAAATTTTGCACCAAATAATCATCTCTTCCTTTGGTCTCACACAGAAGTTTTAAAATATGGACGATATTGTCCTTTACCCTGTATTCTCATTTACCTTAGTCCTATCCAAATCAGCTTCATTAATATCTCTAGTCGAAGTATGATCACTTTTTCAACTTTTTAAACAGTTGCTGTATGGGCTAATGCTGACTTTCACAGCTTCAGTGCTCTAACTCAGGGTCTCAAGTGTCAACATAAATACCCAAAGTTTCAAGGATGACCAGGTTATACAGAAATGGCTCAGTATCTCAGAATTTAGAAATAACAGTTACAACTCCTAAATAAATGTGCCCACTGTAAGAGCTTACAATCTAGGACCCTTTACAATGGGTCCAACCTCTCCAAGGAGATTTCGATTGGATTTGATTGGAGGTTGATTGGATTTCCAGGCCCTGAACGTCCTGTTTGCAACCTGAGAGATATCTTGTGTCTATATCTCTAGCTCTAGCTCTTTTGTCAGTTCCGTTTTTCTGGAGAACACTAAATCACTTATTGTCTGTGATGTCCTCGGATCATTAATTCCCAAAGCAGGATGACAGAAGCCAAGAGAGCCTGGTGGGAGGAACCTGGAAGTTGGAAGGAAAATAAGAAAATGTCAGAAAAAAACTGAGGCTTGATAGATGATAGAAGAGTGTCAGGAAGTCAAGAAAGGGGGGACATTCGAGGCAGAGAATGGCACATGCAAATGTGTAGAAGTAGAGAATTGCAAGGGCTTAGTATTGTTGGAACTTAAAATACAAGAGTGGGTGAGGCAGGATGCTGCTAGGAGATGAGACTGGAGAGTAACTAGGGACTAAGAGTGTTCATACATTTCATTTGTTCATCCATTCAGCAGATATTAGTAAAGAATCTGAAGCCCAGAAAAGTCACTTGCTGAAGATCACATAGTGACTATGCGTAGAGTTAGAATTTAAACACCAAAAGGTCTGGTTCCAAAGCCTGTGCTTTCAATCATCATATTAGCTGGAGTTCATTAAGATATATTCAGCTGCATGTAATCCAGTGGAAGGTGCTTTTACTGAAGGGGTTTATTATTCTCATGTAGCATGAAGCCTGGAATATATTATTCCAGAGTATATGCAGCAGCTCATCTGTGTCCTCAAGGACCCACATTCTTCCCCTTTCTGCCCCTTTCATTCTGTTAATGGTGTCTTGTCTCATGCTTGCAACATGGCTGCCTAACATCATGAATTTATTCCCAGAAAGAAAGAATTGGGACAGCACAAAAGGAGCATCCTCTCTTCTTACGGAGGAAAAGTTTCCCTAGAAACCTCTAGTAGACCTTCCTTTATGTCTCATGGACCAGAAATAGGTCTTGTGACCAACCCAATGAATAACTGATTCATGTTAATCAATGGCAAAAGACAACAGGATTAACATGAAGTGTCAGTTTTAAAGCACAGCCACAAATTCTTATCACTCTTCCAATTGAGAGGTGGGGTCTAGTCGTTTTTTTAATTTGGCTAACTTTAGAAACTCATAGACCCGTAGGGACATGACAGAAGTGATACCATTGATTTCCAAAGCTAGGCCACAAAAGGAGATGCAGTTCCCACCTGTTCATTGGACCCCTAGGCTGTCATGTTGTGAGAAGGTCCAATAGCCCCTGCAAAGAGTCCCCGTGGAGAGAGCTGCTTCGCTAGCCCCAGGGCTCCAGCCTCCCTGCTGTTTCAGCTCTAGACACATCTGCCTGCTACTATCCAAATAGCCCAGTGGAGGCCTTCCTACATTCCTGACCCACAGAATCCAGAAGGGGTAATAAAATGACTGCTGTTGTTTCAAGCCACCAAACTGTGGGGTCATTTGTCACCCAACAATAAATAACCAGGAAATATCATCAGCTTAGACTAACCATCCTTCATCCCCTGGGGCTAGACATGTTGCCAGCCACCTACAGTGGGATTTTGCTAGGAAGGAAGAAGAGGCCATAACTATGGGAACAGACAACTTGCGATGTCTTCCACTGATCTGAAGTGTCTGAGATTGGGGGTGAATATGACAACCAAACTCTGAGCAACGAGAATAAAACTTGGAGCTTTCTATCAAGCCACACCCAGACTAGTGCTCTGATTGCTTGTATGGTGCACTATTTACTTTCAATCCAGAAAAATTAGGGTTCTGGGACATCAGTCCCAGCATCATTAACAGTCTTTGCTCCTGCTGTGGACAGCTGCTTAATTCATTCACCCAATCCTGAGACCATTCCTGTGCTAAGCTGTCTTTGGGCACTAGTTCACAGAGATAAAAATATAACCCAGTCTTTGCCCCTGGAGGTTCACAGTCAAGTGTGCCCATAAATAACTCCCAGATCAGGCAGAGAGAATGTGGTGTCGTGAGAGAGGGTGTATTAGTTAGGGTTCTCTAGAGAAACAGAATCAACAGGGAACACTTACCAATATAAAATCTACAAAAGTGTCTCACGTGACCACAGGAACTCGGAGTCCAAAATCTGCAGGGCAGGCTGTGAAGCTGACAACTCTGATGGAGGGTCTTGATGAACTCCACAGGAGAGGCTCACCAGCCCAAGCAGGAGTGGAACCTGTCTCCTTTGAATCCTCCTTAAAAGGCTTCCCGTGATTAGATTAAGCATCACTCATTGTAGAAGACACTCCCCTTTGGGTGATTACAAATGGAATCCACTGTGGATGCTGCTGACGTGATCATGATCTAATTCTATGAAATGTCCTCATTGCAATAGGCAGGCCAGCACTTGCCCAACCAGACAAACAGGTACCACAACTTGGCCAAGTTGACACATGTTCCTGACCATGACAGAGGGCAACATAGATAAGGAGGAAATTCAGTACTGAAAAATCTCTTCTGTATTTAGGAAGACGAAGGACTTTGTGGCAGGGTCCATCACTGTAAAGAAAGGCAGCTGTCCCTCCCCAGCTCTCCTTCTGGTCTCTCCCTTGCTCCATGTGCTTCCCCCACATGGCCTTCTTTCTGTTCCTAGAATTCCTCAAGCTCAGTCTGCCCCTGGGCCTTTACACTTGCTGGTCCCCTTTCCCTGGAATGCTCCCCCCACCCGCAATTTTTGCAGGACTAACTCTTCATCATTGATATCTCAAATCAGATGTTACTGACTTAGACACTTACCTTTCCTTGGCTACTCAGCATCAGGCCAGGAGGAACAAAGAAGGGCAGATATCCTTTCTCTCATGATCCCTGGAAATTCTGCAACAGGAATGTAACCAAGTCTCAGCCACTTCAATGAAATAGAAATTGTTCTCAGGAGGCGCCTTTGGCCGCAGAGGCAGAGCCAGAAGCACTACAGTTTAACCTGGAGCCACTGCTTGCTAAGAGGCAGGTTTCTTCCTCCAGACCCACTCCGCCTCCCTTTCACCCCTCTTCTCAGAGACCCAAGCCCCCTGGTCTGGGAGGGGTGGCTCAGGCCCAGCTCCTGGACCCAAAGGAAGAGCCATCTCCCGTCCCCGCAGTGGCAGCCATGCAGTCCCTCTCCAGGGAGGACCTGGCTGAAGTGAAGAAGGACGTTCTAGAAAATTTGCGTGTGCACCTGTGTGAAAAAAAAAAAAAAATCATACCTGAGAGACATTCTAATCATCTCCATGCAAAAAAAAAAAAAAAAAAAAAAACCCAGTAGGGAAGACACGGAAGACATTTCTTGCCAAATCTCTAGTAGAAAAAGTGCTGGAAAATTCTTAGACTACTTACAAGAAAACCACAAAGGACTAGAGACACTGTTTGAGTCTATTCTGTGAGGAAAAACACACAACCTTCTGATACAGAAGATTACAGATGAAGTGCTTGAAGTGCTTAAACTTAGATGATAAAACTAGAACATCTGAAAGGACTAAGATGCAGCAGCTATGATTCTTTTCCAGAGGAAGCCACAAGCAACCTCTCTAGATCAAATTCAGACAAGAGTAATTTCTCTGAAAACCTCAGAGGATCCGTTGTGATGGATCATGCAGGAGAATTCCGCACGGCCCCCTTTTACTCTGATGATTCCTTTCTGAGTTTACCTGTTTGAGAAGGAGGCAGAACTGAAAATACCATATTTTTTTCAACTACGCTTTCTAGACCTGGGACCCTGGGGCTCAGAGCTGCAGGTAGAAAAAAAGAAGGAACTTTCAGAAACTCTCGTGAGATGCTTCTTCCCTTCAGATCATGTGCTCTTTCTTGACAGTGACAGTTTATTTTGCTTTTTAATTCTTTGTTTTAAATAACAGCAAAAAATGTTTTATAGGATATGAATCCTTTTATAAACTCTCTGTAATGTATTTTTTTTTTGGGGTGCATGGTTTGAGAATTGAACCCAGGTCTACCACATGAAAGGCGGGCATTCTAACCTCTAAACTGTCTGTGCACCCTCTGTAATGTATTTTAAAACATATTAGCATCTTTTGTAAATAGAATTTTTTAGGATTAAAGATGCATACTTAGGATAGCTAAATGGAAATCATGTTGATCATATGCTTTTCAATATTTTCTACTTTCTCATCTTTGGAGTATTTTATTGTTTTCAGGGTGTGTTTTAAAAAATTTTATGGTTTAAGACTAATTTGAATAGGGAAATTTTTCTATTGGAGTATAAACTCTTAGGCTGAAATAACGTTTCTTTTCAGTGCATTTGTGCTAGAACTTTTAGGCTGAAATAACGTTTCTTTTCAGTGCATTTGTGCTAGAACTTTTAGGCTGAAATAACGTTTCTTTTCAGTGCATTTGTGCTAGAACTTTTAGGCTGAAATAACGTTTCTTTTCAGTGCATTTGTGCTAGAACTTTTCAGGGCGTAATAGTCCTTTCCGACCACCCAGCAGTGAAGTTTCAGGATTAAGTTGTTGTTTCTCTTCAGTAAGAAAGCTAGTCACCACTTACTGATGGAAAAACTGCATATTTACAAACAAGAACACATTGGCCACTCTACAAGGTTTGCAGGCACTGCGGAGTCCCCTTCTAATGCTGGAAGAACACCTACCTGGTGGAGTCCAGTCCACCTGGAATCTCAGTTTGTCAAAATTTATTTCTTATTAACTTCACTAATTAATACTACTTTCTTATGATTTTCAGCTTCTTTGCTTTATCATTTTCATTCCTCAAGAAAAATATCTTGATGTAAATCCCGGTTATTACATGCAATTCAATAGGACTTTTAAAAATAAGTTTTCTGTACTTTTCATTCTCTTTTAATGAGGACCGCGATGCAGTTGAAATAACTAGAACAAATTGGGTGTTTTTGGATCACAGCTCTGTTTCTAATGCTATTTGGAACGAGCAGGCCATTACCTGTTATGTAATTTGAACAGAATTTTTTTTGTTGTTATGTAACAGAATTTAACTAAGCTTATGAATGTACAAATCTTACGCTCTTGTTCTTTTCCTTTAAATTATAATTCTACCTGTTTCCTAATAGCAGTCGTATATATATTTCTCTTAATAATTGCAATAAAGCCGAAATGGAAATTTGCCAATGAAAATGAAATAAAATTTACCAATAAAAAGTTTTTAAAGTTAGAAAGAAAAAAAAAGAAGTTGTTCTCAGTGGTGACAGCAATCAAATCCAGAGCCAGCTATGCAGCAGTCAGGGGGTCACACAGATCCTGGCAGGCGGTTCTCCTAAGTCTCCCTTGTGCCCTGCTCTGTTTTGGAGTCTTTTTCTCCATTCCAGTAGATCCAGCAAGCTCCTCCCACTTCCTAACTGTTAGGTCGGGGGAACGGGGAAGGGCACTGCAACTGGAGCTGGGGAGGCTGTGTCACCCCTCCCATCACGACTTCCGGAACCGCCCCTTCTGGATGACATGACTTCCGGAACCGCCCCTTCTGGATGACATGACTTCTGGAACCGCCCCTTCCGGACACCTGACTTCCGGAGAGCCGCCCCTTCCAGCTGTCACCTGACCCGCTTGCTTAAAAACTGCCACGCCATCAGCCAGGCACAGACTCACCTCCGCCCATCTTGGGTTCTGTGA
>PVIY010061776.1:0-11112 GCA_004026745.1 Myrmecophaga tridactyla | reverse complement strand
GTTCATGGTGGAGGGGTATGGGGTGTGGGGGCACAAGGGCATGGGGTCACAGGGCAGGGGTGTGGGATGAGGATTGGCACCAGGCGGGGTGTGGTGTGGGTAGCACGGGATGGGGCACAGGATATGGCACAGGGTGAGGCGCAGGGGTAAGGGGCTTGGTGCATGGGGTGCAGGTCCATTGGGTATGGGGTGGGGCATGGCATGACTTGCTTCCTTGTTCCCACCTCCCCATACATGCACTCCTGAGAGCTCTGGGCCTCTGTATGGAAAGGGGAATGGTAGGCACTGTACACTTGCTCAATGGTCTCCATGAGCAGGGAAAGCAAGTACACTGGCTTCCAGGTCTTATGAAAGAACTCTAGGCTATGCAGCTGAGGGGGCTGATCTCCCAAGCTAGCTGTGGGGGCAGGCACTTTCCTGGGCATGGCCTCTTGTCTCCAGTGGAGTCATGACCGAGTTCACTCATCTTGTTCTCTGCATCTCAATTCCTCAGGTTTTTCATCCAGGACCTCCTCATGTGGCGTAGAAGACCTTCTCAGGTCACTTCCAGCATCCTGGAACTGCTGTCCTGGTCATTTTTCTGTCACTTCTCTAGTTGTTCCATGGAGCAGGGGTGAACTCAGCCTATCCTATTCCACCATCTTCCCAGAAGCCTGTGTTTATTGATTTTTTTTTTTTGTATGCTGCATGGCAGGGATCACATTGCATTATTTTTCCATGTTAGTATCCCCTTATTGCAGCACCATTTGTCGAATTTTGTTTGTTTGTTTGCTTGCTTGCTTGTTTGTTTGGAAAGTGAATGGGCCAGGAATTGAACCTGGGTCTCCCACATGGCAGGCAAGAATTCTACCACTAAACTACCCTTAGACCCCCTTCTGTTTATTATTTTTATTAGTGATGCATATAATGTCAGAATCCACTTCTGTATGATCATCAGCCCTTTAACTTTTCTAGGAAATTTGTTCTATTTAGTTCCCAGATGTAGGGATGTAGGGTGGTGTGGGAGGTGAGGAAGGAAGGACCTAGTGCCTGAGCACACGTTGAGGATCATGCTAGGTAAGGCTCAGCCACTACTGTGCTGCTTCATTTAATTCTCTCAGGTGCTCTTTGACATATATATCATCAACTCCATTTTGCAGTTAAAGAAAAAAAATTACAGAAAAAAGCAAGGCTCAGAGAGCTTAAGTAATTTATGCAAATCATACTGTGTGCTGGTTTGAAATGATTATGTACCCTAGAAAAGCCATGCTTTAATCCTAATCCCATTTTGTAAAGGCAGCCATTTCTTCTAATCCCTATTCAGCATTGTATGTTTGAAACTGTAATTAGATCATCTCCTTGGAGATGTGATGTAATCAAGAGTGGTTTTTAAGCTGGATTAGGTGATGACATGTCTCCATCCATTTGGGTGGGTCTTGATTAGTTTCTGAAGTCCTATAAAAGAGGAAACATTTTGGAGAATGAGATATTCAGAGAGAGCAGAGCAGAATGACATAGCCATGAGAAGCAAAGTCCACCAGCCAGCGACCTTTGGAGATGAAGAAGGAAAATGCCTCCTGGGGAGCTTAATGAAACAGAAAGCCAGGAGAAGAAGCTAGCAGATGATGCTGTGTTTGCCATGTGCCATTCCAGATGAGAGAGGAACCCTGGCCATGTTCACCATGTGCCTTTCCAGATGAGAGAGAAACTCTGACTGTGTTCGCCATGTGCCTTCTCAATTGAGAGAGAAACCCTGAACTTCATCAGCCTTCTTGAACCAAAGTATCTTTCCCTGGATGCCTTAGATTGAACATTTCTATAGACTTGTTGTAATTGGGACATTTTCTCAGTCTTGGAACTATAAACTAGCAACTGATTAAATTCCCCTTTTTAAAAGCCATTCTGTTTCTGGTATATTGCATTCCGGCAGCTAGCAAACTAGAACACACTGCAAGGAAATAGCAAAGTTGGGATTCAAACCCTGCTTTGTCTCACTCCCTCCTTTCGTTACTTCCACTATGTCAAAGCTTTGGAAAGGATCAGTGGTGGAGAATGTACTATTATGAAAAGATAGTCCCAACATTCTGGCAAAATTTGATGTGGCTCTGAACTTATAAAGAGATGGAAAACATGGCTGTCATGGTTGGGGACATGTGTCAACTTGGCCAAGTTGTAGTACCTGTTTTTCTGATTGGGCAAGTGCTGGCCTGTCTGTTGTAATGAGGACATTTCATAGGATTAGATCATGAGCACGTCAGCTGCATCCACAGCTGATTCCATTTGTAATCAGCCAAAGGGGCATGTCTTCTACAATGAGTGATGCTTAATCTAATCACGGGAAGCCTTTTAAGGAAGACTCAGAGGAGACAGGTCCCATTCCTGCTTCGGCTGGTGAGCCTCTCCTGTGTAGTTCATCCAGACCATCCATCGGAGTCGTCAGCTTCACAGCCTGCCCTGTGGATTTTGGACTCTGCGTTCCTGCAGTCATGTGAGACACTTTTATAAATTTTATATTTGCAAGTGTTCCCTGTTGATTCTGTTTCTCTAGAGAACCCTAACTAATACATCTTGGTACCAGGAGTGGTTCTTAAGAAACAGAATCTTAAAAATGGGTTTTTATGAATGATTTTCTACTCTGACTGGACTCAGAGACACGAAGGACTCTGATCCCCATAATCAGAATGATACTCCCAATCCATGGAGTGAGTTGGCAAAGGAGATAGTCAAAATATCATCATTCAATTCTCCTAATGCTTCGCTTGTACGAAGCCAGACTCTGGGGGATAATGTTTTTGACACCTTTACAGAGTTTTGTAGAAATAAGAGTTATAGAGATGTTGGTTGGTTGTTGTTAGATACACTGGCAACATTAAGGGGTGAAAGGGATGGGCTTAAGGCTTCAAATAAGAAGCTTAAGCACCGTCTGAAAGATGCAGACATTTCTATGAGTATCCTGAAGGAAAATCTTATTTCCTGTAGCTGTAGACTTGAGATCTCTGAAAATCAGACTCAGAATCTTATTGTTAGAGTAGCAACTGTACAACGTAAACTGAAATCTCAGTCTTGCATGGTATCTGCCGTTAAAGTGAGGGCGTTGATTGGAAAGGAGTGGGACCCTGAAAAATGGGATGGTGACATATGGATTGATAATGATGTGGGGGGCGAGGTTGAAACCCTAGGCCATGCTGAGTCTTCTCTAGATAACCCTGTAATAGTCTGCCCTGAGGACATAGCCACCCCACCTCCAGCCTGCCTTGAGGAATTGGCCACCCAACCTCCTCCTGAAGGGATTAGCCCTAGAGTGATTAATCCTGTTTCACCAGATGAAACTGCAAATGAAGGCCCTATAGCAAATGGCTTGGAAGATATTTTTAATTCTTTTCATGATCCACCCCCACCACCCCTCATTTCTTCCAGACCTAAAACTAGACTAAAGTCCCAACAGTCCCCTAAAGGTGAGGTACGAAGTATCACACATGAGGAGGTACATTATACTCCAAAAGAACTGTGTGAGTTTTCCAATTTATATAGACAGAAATCAGGGGAATATGTGTGGCAATGGATTTTAAGAGTGTGGGATAATGGTGGGAGGAATATAAGGCTGGATCAGGCTGAATTTATTGATATGCGCCCACTAAGCAGAGATTCTGCATTCAATATTATAGCTCAAGTGGTTAGGAAAGGTGTTAACAGTTTGTTTGGATGGTTGGTTGAAACATGGATCAAAAGGTGGCCAACATTACCTGAGGTTGAAATGCCAGAACTGCCCTGGTATAATGTAGATGAGGGGATCCAGAGGTTTAGAGAGATTGGAATGTTAGAGTGGATTCATCATGCAAAGCCTGCTCTTACACCCCAGGAATGTCCAGAGGATGCACCTTTTACCAGAACAGTGAGAAATAAATTTGTGAGACTAGCACCATCATCCCTAAAGAGCTCTGTGGTTGCACTTCTCTGCAGGTCAGATATTACTGTAGGAACTGCTGTCACTGAGCTGGAATCCTTAAACACAATGGGGATGACAGGATCCCTAGTTGGCAGAAGCCAGGTGGCAGCACTTAATCACCAAAGACAGGGTAGATGTGGCTATTATAATAGACAGCAAACTCAAAGGAGGCGTCAAAATTATATGACATGCAGAGATTTGTGACATTGGCTAGTAAATCATGGGGTACCTAGAAATACAATAGAAGGACAGTCTACTAAATTCTTGTTGGAGCTGTATAAACAAAAGAGTTCTAGGTCAAGTGAACAGAAGTCTAACCTGAATTACAAAAACAGAGTCATGGCCCCTTAATCAATTTCCAGACTTGAAACAGTTTACAGACCCAGAGCCCCTTGAATGAAGGGGAGGCCAGGTCCCTTTGGGGGAGAAACCTGTTACACTGCCACAAATTTATGCTGTTACTCTTCCTCCAAGTCTTCCCAAGGAGACCGACGGCCTTTTACCAGGGTAACTGTGCACTGGGGAAAAGGAAATGATCAGATATTTTGGGGATTATTAGACGCTAGTTCAGAAGTGACATTAATTCCAGGGGACCCAACACGTCACTCTGGACCACCAGTCAGAGTGGGGGTTTATGGAGGCCAGGTGATCAATGGAGTTTTAGCTCACGTCCGTCTCACAGTGAGTCCAGTGGGCCCCCGGACCCATCCTGTAGTTATTTCCCCAGTTCTGGAATGCATAATTGGCATAGACATACTGAGCAACTGGCAGAATCCCCACGTTGGCTCTCTAACTCATGCAGTCAGGGCTATTATGGTGGGAAAGGCCAAGTGGAAGCCACTAGAACTGCCCCTACCAAGCAAAATAGTAAATCAGAAGCAATACTGTATTCCTGGAGGGATTGCAGAGATTACTGCCACTCTTAAGGATTTGAAAGATGCAGGGGTGGTGATTCCCACCACATCCCTGTTCAACTCTCCTATTTGGCCTGTGCAGAAAACAGATGGGTCTTGGAGAATGACAGTGGATTATCGTAAGCTCAACCAGGTGGTAACTCCAATTGCAGCTGCTCTTCCAGATGTGGTATGATTGCTTGAGCAAATCAATACATCCCCTGGTACCTAGTATGCAGCTATTGATCTGGCAAATGCTTTTTTCTCAATAGCTATTAGTAAGAACCACCAGAAACAGTTTCCTTTCAGCTAGCAAGGTCAGCAATATACTTTCACTGTCCTTCCTCAGGGGTATATCAACTCTCCAGCCCTATGTCATAATCTTGTTCGCAGAGAACTTGATTGTTTCTGCCTCCCACAAGACATCACACTGGTCCATTATATTGATGATATCATGTTGATTGGACCTAGTGGGCAAGAAGTAGCAACTACTCTAGATTTACTGATAAGGCATTTGCGTGTCAGAGAATGGGAGATAAATCCAAGAAAAATTCAGGGGCCTTCCACCTCAGTATAATTTCTAGGTGTCCAGTGGTGTGGGGCATGTCAAGATATCCCTTCTAAGGTGAAGGATAAGTTGCTGCATCTGGCCCCTCCTCCAACCAAAAAAGAGGCACAATGCCTAGTTGGTCTTTTTGGATTTTGGTGACAACATATTCCTCATTTGGGTGTGCTACTCTGGCCCATTTATTGAGTGACCAGAAAAGCTGCTAATTTTGAGTGGGGACCTGAACAAGAGGAGACTCTGCGACAGGTCCAGGCTGCTGTACAAGCTGCTTTGCCACTTGGGCCGTATGATCCAGCAGATCCAATGGTGCTGGAAGTGTCAGTGGCAAATAGAGATGCTGTCTGGAGCCTTTGGCAGGCCCCTATAGGAGAATCACAACGCAGACCCTTAGGATTTTGGAGCAAAGCCTTACCAACGGATGCAGATAACTACTCTCCTTTTGAGAAACAGCTTTTGGCCTGCTACTGGGCCTTAGTGGAGACTGAACGCTTGACCATGGGCCACCAAGTTACCATGAGACCTGAGTTGCCTATCATGAGTTGGGTGTTGTCTGACCCACCAAGCCATAAAGTTGGGCGTGCACAGCAGCACTCTATTGTAAAATGGAAATGGTATATACGAGATAGAGCCAGAGCAGGTCCTGAAGGCACAAGTAAGTTACATGAAGAAGTGGCACAAGTGCCCATGGTTTCCACTCCTGCCACATTACCTTCTCTTTCCCAGACCAGAGCTATGGCCTCTTGGGGAGTTGACTGAGGAAGAGAAAACTCAGGCCTGGTTTACAGATGGTTCAGCACGATATGCAGGTACCACCCGAAAGTGGACAGCTGCAGCATTACCACCCCTTTCTGGGGTGTCCTTGAAGGACAGTGGTGAGGGGAAATCCTCCCAGTGGGCAGAACTGTGAGCAGTGCACCTGGTTGTTCATTTTGCTTGGAAGGAAAACTGGCCAGAGGTGCGTTTGTATACTGACTCATGGGCTGTTGCTAATGGTTTGGCTGGATGGTCAGGTACTTGGAAAGACCATAATTGGAAAATTGGTGACAAAGAGGTCTGGGGAAGAAGTATGTGGATAGACCTTTCTGAGTGGGCTAAAAACACGAAGATATTTGTGTCCCATGTGAATGCCCACCAGAGGGTGACTTCAGCAGAGGAAGATTTTAATATTCAAGTGGATAAGATGACCTGTTCTATGGATACCAGTCAGCCTCTTTCCCCAGCAACTCCTGTCATTGCCCAATGGGCTCATGAACAAAGTGGTCATGGTGGTAGGGATGGAGGTTATGCATGGGCTCAGCAACATGGACTTCCCTTCACCAAGGCTGACCTGGCTATAGCCACTTCTGAGTGCCCAATCTGCCAGTAGCAGAGACCCACACTCAGCCCCTGATATGGCACCCTTCCCCGAGGTGACCAGCCAGCTACATGGTGGCAGGTTGATTACATTGGACCACTCCCTTCATGGAAGGGGCAGCGATTTGTTCTAACTGGAATAGACACATACTCTGGATATGGGTTTGCTTTCCCTGCATGCAATGCTTCTGCCCAAACACCATCTGTGGGCTTACAGAATGCCTTATCCATCATCATGGTAGTCCACATAGCATTGCTTCGGATCAAGGAACACACTTCACAGCAAATGAAGTATAGGCATGGGCACATGCTCATGGAATTCTCTGGTCTTACCATGTTCCCCATCATCCAGAAGCAGCTGGATTGATAAAACGGTGGAAAGGTCTTTTGAAAACTCAATTACGGTGCCAACTAGGTGGCAATAACTTGAAAGGCTGGGGTAATGTTCTCCAGGAAGCTGAATATGCTCTGAATCAGCGTCCGCTGTATGGTGCTGTTTCTCCCATAGCCAGGATCCATGGGTCCAGGAACCAAGGGGTGGAAATGGGTGTGGTACCACTCACTATTACCCCTAGTGATCCACTAGGAAAATTTTTGCTTCCTGTCCCTGCTGCCCTGAGTTCTGCTGGTCTACAGGTTTTAGTTACAAAATGGGGTGTGCTTCCTCCACGAGAAACAACAATGATTCCACTGAACTGGAAGTTAAGACTGCCACCTGGTCACTTTGGGCTACTTATGCCCCTGGATCAACAAGCCAAAAAAGGGATTACATTATTGTCTGGGGTAATTGACCCTGACTATCAGAAGGAAGAAGGACCGCAACTACATAATGGAGGTAAAGAAGAGTTTTCTTGGAATATAGGAGATCCCCTAGGGCGTCTCTTAGTACTACCATGCCCTGTGATTAAAATCAATGGAAAACTGCAACAACGCAATCCAGGCAAGACTACTAATGGCTCTGAAACTTCAGGAATGAAGGTTTGGGTCACCCCACCAGGCAAAGAACCACGGCCAGCTGAAGTGCTTGCTGAGGGTAAAGGGAACATGGAATGGGTAGTGGAAGAAGATAGTGATAAATATGAACTTCGACCACATGATCAGTTACAGAAACGAGGACTGTAATGCTGTTTTATTTATGTTATACTATTTAAGCTGTAAGATATCAAGTTTAAGAATGAATGTTGCCCAAGGATTTGCACTCTATTATGGAGAGATTTAATGTGTTTCCAGTATATGCAGGACAATTGAGTATTGTCAGGTAAAAGGAAAAAATGTGTGCTTTATTGTTTTCATTTGGAAATTAAGTATGGTTTAAGGTGATATATATATGGCTGCCAAGTTGACAAGGGGTGGACTGTCATGGTTGGGGACATGTGTCAACTTGGCCAAGTTGTGGTACCTGTTTATCTGATTGGGCAAGTGCTGGCCTGTCTGTTGCAATGAGGACATTTCATAGGATTAGATCATGAGCACGTCAGCTGCATAAACAGCTGATTCCATTTGTAATCAGCCAAAGGGGAGTGTCTTCTACAATGAGTGATGCTTAATCTAATCACGGGAAGCCTTTTAAGGAGGACTCAGAGGAGACGGGTCCCATTCCTGCTTCAGCTAGTGAGCCTCTCCTGTGGAGTTCATCCAGACCATCCGTCGGAGTCGTCAGCTTCACAGCCTGCCCTGTGGATTTTGGACTCTGCGTTCCTGCAGTCATGTGAGACACTTTTATAAATTTTTTTTTTGCAAGTGTTCCCTGTTGATTCTGTTTCTCTAGAGAACCCTAACTAAAACAATGGCACAAAAGTTTTAAGTGGTCTAAAGGAAAAGTGGACAATTCTAAGTAATAGATAGTATAGATAGTAGAAAAAGCAAAAATAGATTTTAAATTAATCTGAAGTTTCTACTTAGGAGGTATTTTTAAATAACCCTAAAGGGAATTATGGGTAACCATGGAGAATCAAAATTAACCTGTGAAAGGTGCTAAGGTGAGGCAAGGGCAGTGGAGTTTAATCTCTGGAAACTCTGTGACTGGGAATTATGAAAATTTGCATAAATTGCCTTTTGGTGGTTTGTGTGACCCTATTGCTGAGTTGCAAATGTGATTTATTGCCTAATTTGAAGAGTTGACCAAAGACTGCAGTTACCCTTCTCTGGGAAAGATTAGAACCAGGCTCTTTACCAGGTATAACTCGAATTGGAAATGGATGTCCATTGGAAGAGGGGTAGTTGACTGAGGACAATGTAAAAATGGACAGAGGAGAAGATCAAGTGTGGGAATGTGGATTCAAGAATCACTTGTGCATGGAGAGCAACTGAATTCATGGCCAAGCAAAACGCATTCACAGACAACAAGCAGAGGACAGTTTTGGGGAGGTTCCCTGAATGCATGAAGAATGCTGAAAACACTAATTATACTAATAAAAACTGATTAAGCAAACCATTCCCTATTTGCTATGCCCTATAATTTTCTACCACCAATGAGTGCTTTGTCAAGCCTAAATCTTACTTTATTCTGGTTATGTCTCTTGCACCATGAAAAATAACCCTCCCTTCCATTTTCAGCATAGTGTTTCCTGTGAATTTTGTTTTAGTTTGGTTTGGTTTGATTTGGTTGGCGAGTCGATCAATATCTGATAAACTGATATATGGGAAACAACTCAGGTGTTGCTAAAAAGAGGTCTGACATTTCCTGGCTTTTGACCTCAGTGTGAAATAAACCACCTCTGTGGAATGATTTGAATCTGGTTCAAAATGGAACAGCCACAAAACTGGTCAAGAGACATCAATTTTAGGACAGTAATGATGTGTTCTTAAGGATTCAGCTATGTCAGTGTTTTCTGCTACAGAGAAGCTAAGTCCTGCTGGCCTGTCAATCAAATTAGTCTTCAACCTCCAGAGAAATAAATATACCTGTCGGTCTGTTGATATTTTCTTGGGTTGCCCTACTAAGTTACTTAGAGAAGAGAACTGAGCTAAATTAGTGTGTTTTTTGAATTTCTGAGGAAGAAAATGTAATGAATTCTAACCCTTCTAGTTTACTCATTTACCCATATACTGTTGCCAACAAGTGCAAGAAGTCAAATAATTTGCACCAGATCTTGCTAGAATACAAGCAATGCAAATATATAGCAGCTTGCTTCTTGTACTTTCCAGTGGGCCCCCATCCTTCTAGACCATCTGTCTCAGATCAATGGAATATGCCCACTTTCACCTGTGGCTGTAGGCGACCTCTTCGTGGTGCCTGGCTGGGAAGGTCAGGGGTGATGGGTAGGAGTGAAGAACTCTAGATTGATGGGCATGATATCTAAGATTTAATAACTCAAGGTTAGACATGTTCCAAGTTAAGTAGAGTTGATATGCTCAAAGCATTTTTCATATATCATTATAACAGTGTCAGAGTTGTTGTTAATCCTGAATTTAGCACAAATAGTATTCTATGCACTGAATTGAATGGATAGCCACCTTGTCTAACATGGTTTCCTGAGAAAATGTTTCAAATACTAAATATCAGATACTTAAATTAATCTTTAATCTTTGGAACACAACTCATTTACAAACTGAGGCTATAACGTACATGTAAAAATTCCCATAAGTATTATTTTAAGTATTAGTAAAATTTTGTAGGCATGAATATATCTGTCTGAAAGATAAACTCTCCTATGGTTTAAGCTCTTAAAAATTAAAACCTCCCATTTCATCCATACATTGCTTATGTATAGAGGTTTTTTGTTTTTTCTTTTCTTTTCATGCAACTATAGATGCCAGTTGACTCTTCTACGACTGGCATAAGTCAGAAAAGGCATATCCTTTCTCAAATGTATTCTGTAATGAAGAAGACTTTATTTCTCTTTGGCAGGAACTAGTTAAATCTGATTCCTGGCCTGCTTCGGGGAATATGGGTCATGAGTATGGTTAAGAAGTGATAATTGCCACTGACAGCCTGAAGTGGACATGGCTACCAAATCTGGGATGGGAGATTTCATAGAATGTGAGATGGAGGGAGAGGGAGAGGGAGAGCTGCCCTGAATTTGAGAAACAGAGATATTCCTCAGCAAGTAAGAAATACAGGACTTCTTGCTTCCCAGGGAATGCGTCTGCTCTAGAAAAATGAACTGTTTTATTTGTCAAGCAAAAATCCAAAATGTGCTGTATGCTTTATAGAGGGCCACAGGTAAATGCATTTGCTATCATATTCTCAAAGCTCAATGGAGCTCTTTTTAAACATGGCCTTCTCTAAGTCTATAAATTTACTGAGCCCAAGGTGAAAAAGCCTGGAGCAACTCTATCTTTAGAGAACACATTTCATGAAGAATACACATACCGTATTTAAAATATTCTTACCCAATTTCCTTCTACCTGTATGTGTTGTTTTTGTTTCA
>PVIY010061775.1:0-11113 GCA_004026745.1 Myrmecophaga tridactyla | reverse complement strand
GTGTGGGCCTGGGAGTGCTGTAAAGGGATGCGCAGAGCTCAGGGAGGGCAGGGTGAGGCTGTGCGACAGTATGGAGGGGGCAGGGGTAGCCTAGATATGGAGGTTAGTGTCTGCAACCTTTATGTGCTGGCAATAGCCTGCAGGGAACAGGGAGGGGGAGGTAGTGCTCAGGAGGAGTGCAGGAGAGGTGGGTTGGGCTCTACTTGGCATGGGGGTGTGGGGCAGGTATGTGCATTGGGGGCTGGTGGGGTGGGGGCACCTGGGGAATGGAAGTGGGTGACGGGGTTCAGGTATGTGGGGTGTGGAGTGAGTCACTGCTTAAGGGGCTGTGCTGGTGAGGGTAGCGCATGTAAGGAACACAGCCTGGCTTATTTCCTAGCCCCTGACTCCTGTCCGTGCACTCCTGCGGGCTCTGCGCTTCCACATCAGGCTCCAGCTTTCTGCCTCTCAGTTCCTCGGCCTCTATAACCAGGGCTGCTGCATGTGGTGCAGAAGGCTCTCCCAGGTCAGCCACTCTTCTGAATTGCCACCTCAGTTGCCCTCCTGTCCCTTCTCTAACTTTTCTGTGGAGCAGGACTAATCTCAAGCTATTTTAGTCGGCCATCTTCCTGAATTTGTAATTTTTATAAATATTGCCAGATTGTCTCTCTAGGGTTTATACTCCCACCAGCCAGCAATGGAGGAAGGAAGCTATTAACGCCCACCAATGAAGTATATAATCAAACTTATGAAATTCTGACAATCTGAGAGGTGAGAAATTGTATAACTGTGCAGTTTTAATTTATTTTCTTTTATTAGGAATGAAGTTGACCATCTTTTCATATATTTCAGGATCATTTGTATTTGTGTGTATATGCATGTGATCTATTCATGCCCTTTGCTTATTTTTTTCATGGGTTTTTCCTTTTCTTCTAAATTTTTAGTACCTCTATATATTTGGCCAAGGAGTCATTTGTCTTTGATATGAGTGGCATATATTTTCTCAAATCTGACATTAGTCTTTTTTTCTTTTTGTATGCTGTATGGAGTCACATTACATTCTTTTTCTTTTTCCATGTGACTATCCTGTTATTACAGCACCATTTGTTGAATTTCTGTTTGTTTTTTCTTTCTTTCTTTGCTTGTTTGTTTGTTTTGGGAAGTGCATGGGTCCAGAACCAAACTTGGGTCTCCTGCATGGAATACCCTTGCACCCTGCCATTAGTCTTTTAACTTTGTGTCTGGTAGTAGTGATGATAGTTGTTGGTTTGTCTGCTTTGTTAACTTTACCCTGCAGAAGTTCATTTTATTTATTTGTTTATTAATTTATCACCATGCAGAAAGTAGTGGGACCAAGGACCAAGGATCATCTTCTGAAAATCTGGCTCTCAGGCATTGCTATCAGGAAGCCATCAGAGTTCCTGCTAATGTCCATTTTTAATGGAATTTTGCTTATATTAATCTCTGGAGTCCATGTGTGTATATATATATATATATATATATATATATATATTTATTTATTTATTTTTTTTTACACAAATTGCTATCTCTTTTCAGTTCATCACTTACATACTCCCTGGTAGTGTTTGCTATTTTGGTTTTGTCTATTCACTTAGACTGTTGATTCATGTAGCGCAGAGGTCTTACCTTATACCTCTCATATCTCCATTAGGACCCAGCACAGTGTTGGGCAGTCTTTATGGTTGCAGTGAGAACTTCTTAAAGAATTAATGGCCCCATGCCCTAGGGAGCCAAGCAAGTGTTTGGTAAGCCTGAGGAGGGTAATGTAAAGCTCCCTAGGTGACAATTTAAAGCTCAGGTGGCAATTCTGAAACCAATCCCAGGTTAGGTCACTTGGATGGAATCAGGACATGGAAGTGTCTCCAGATCTAGTAACAGCTAACACAGTACTGCCGCTCGACATCTCATAACCTCTGATCTCTCCTTTACTCCTTCCAAGCCCTTCAAGAACCATTTCCCCTCTTGGGAGCTGATTCGTCACTAACTTCCCTAATTACCCTTCCCTTTTCCAAACTCAGAGTTTTGAATGCAACTGGCTGTACAGAAAGCTCATTCTCTCCTTTTGTATCATTCAACCCAGTATCTCTCTACTAACAGCTAAATTTTCATTTATTTTTAAATTTTAGTTGGCTTTAGAGGAAGATCCTCAGTGCAGACATAGTCACAGTCCTTCATAAAGTATTCTGACTCTTAAGAAGTCTACTAACCTTCATAAGATAAATGAACTTCTTTTTATTTTGTAGTTTTCAAAAAGTGTATTTATTGTACAATAATGGGTTACTTGAACTGAAATAAGCCAGGAGTTCAAGAAGCCATTGGTTTTAATGGGGGGTGTGTGTGGGAAGGTAGGGAAGGGGGCTGGTGGCAAGGTGAAGACAGATGCATCTCCTCACTTCCTGTCTTCGCAGGAGGTGGTGTATAGAAAGCGGAGAGGCTCTGATTGCTCTCCTCTTAGGCAACGGGTCAACAGGGAGAAGCTTGGAGAGAAGAAATATGAGATTTTTGCTTCTTGTCGTGGGGAAGGAGAAAGGAGACACAGAATCTGGGAAGAGCCATTAACTACGTTGCTTTCTTTAAAGGTTGAATAATACTGCACTTCTGGGTATATTTACAGAGAGAAAGGAAAAATGGGTTGGAGGCAAGAGGGGTCCAGTAATAAATAGCCTGTAAAACTGGACTGATCCCCAAAATACAAAGCAGTTGGATGGGCAAGCACTTGGTCTCCCCTCATCCTTTGCCCTTGACCTCTGTCCTTGACTTCTGACCTTGGTGCATTGCCCTCCTGCTTTGCCTCCACTTCTATTTCTTCCGCCCAATCTGTGCCATCAGGTGGGCATTGGCAGCTGCCTTGGCTTGCAAGTTCTTGGCCTTGGCAATGTTGAAGAGGATATTCATGATGTTTGTGGGGACGTCGAGGGACAGGGTAAACTTGGTGCGCTGGTCATTCTTGGTCTTGTCCTGGTACAGCTTCCCCCTGAGCTGTGCTTGGGACAGGTATTTGTACCTGGTGCTTCCAGCTCCACCTCCACCACCAGAGCTAGGGAAAGTCCTTTTCTCTTTGTCTTCTTCTTCCTCCTCTTCCTTCTCTCCTGAAGATGGGTCTTGGTTGGGCAGATAGTGGAAGCTTCGCTTGCTCAGAGGGGTTGCATCCTCCAGTTGACTCTTTTTTGCCTCAGACAGGGCTGTGTTGATACAGCTGAAGACAGACTTGGCTTTGTAGAACTTATAGGAGAGGCCTGCCCTTGGGGTCCCTAGGAGCAGCAGCAGTAGCAGCAGGAAGTGGGCTGGCAGCAGCATCTCTCCCTGTAGTAGAAAATAAGGATAGGGGAGAGGTATAAGAGAGGTTCAGAGGTCCAATGGACATGGAATAAAATCCAATAGAGTGTTGTTGATGTTCTATCATAGTGGGTCCTAAAGTGTGGTCCTCAAACCAGTAGTGTCAGCATCACCTGGAAACTTGTTAGGAATGCAAACCATTCTCGGACCTTGCCCCAGAATTAGTAAATCAAAAACTCTAGGTCCCAGCAATCTGTGGTTTGACAGACCTCCAGGTGGTTCTACTGAACACTAAAGTTTGAAGGCAATTACTCTACTACCATCTTAATTTTAATTTTTTACTTAGCTTTACTTAATTCAGCATTGCAGGTAGGCACTGGCCCAAAGTGAATAACAAATATGCCAAGTAAGTGGCTAACAGCCTAACTTGGTGTATTTTCGCAGCCAAGCAAATTTTTACTTCTCTTTCCATGAACAAGCTTGGTTCAATGCGTGCCTATTGCTTAAAGGCCTCATAGTTGGTGATCTAGTGAGTGTTTCTGAGTCAAATCTTCAATACTAGTCCTGTGCTAGCTCTGCTAGCTATCACAGCTTCTCTTAAGAGCAATCAGGTCTTTTAACTTCATTGATTTGACTACAGAAGTTTTGAAGCCAAAGCCATTTGGTCTCCATGTGAGACTTTAGGCATCTCACAGAAAATCTATATCCTCCAGTCATGGGACCTCAGTCCTAAAATTATTGTTTATCTCTAAAAATATGTGTGTGCCCTTGGTTATTAGACTGAATGACAGTGATTGATCACAGTGAATGATCAATCCAGGGCGCTGCTGGCCAGGATCATGCTTTTTGGGAATGGCTTGATGCCTTCCTCTTTTGCCTGTTCATTGGTATTTCCAAAAGCAGGGTGGTTCAGGCAATTGTCTCCAGGGCAAGGAGAAGAAACTGTGACATATGGAACAATCATAGTCTATAGTGACCATTTGAATCTGTTTTTCTATTTTTAAAAGGGAAAGAAAGATAAGGGAAAAAAGAATGCCTTAATGAGTCTGAAACAGGTGCCAATGAAAATGTCCAGATCACAGGCCCTCCTGTAACTTGAGCTGTTGAGGTTTTAAAGGTCAAATAGTTGAGCCAAACCTTCCATCAGTGAATGGTTGTTGGCCCATTGATCAACAGGATTAGACAAGGACCTTGAATTGCTTTTCCCAGCAATGGAGAGAGGCTGCTATTGAGCCACTCATGTCCTCTGCCCAGTCTCCTCTGCACAAGGTTGTTTGAGAAGGTAATGGCAATGAGTTAGTCCCTTCCGAAAACTGTGGAATGGCAGAATTTACCTTCTGTGCCTAGGATTGGCCCAATCACAATTCCCTTTGTCTGCCTGGTGAACTCACTCTCTCCAGCTCTAAAGTAAGGACTTGAAGCTCATTTGCTTCACTGGCATTCTTCATCATACATGAGAAAAGAAACGTGAGGTCAAACATGTCTGGGGTTTTGTCTGAATTCTTCCTTGAGTCAGCACGGCCAGCTGTTCTTATCCTCGGACATGCTGACACCCTGACATTTTTTTCTCAAGCAGCATTGTCATAATAAAATGTCCTCTGGACTATCTTATAAGATGCAAGTAGTAAAAGGGTAGGCCATTCATATTCTGGGTGCTTTATCTAAACCTGGAGTTTATTTTATTATCTAAGACATACCTGGCTTCCACAAAAGGAAGCTAAGTGGATATGGTTAACTATGACATTTGAGGAAATTCTTTTTTTATATAGTTTTGAATAAGTAAGAAAAATTGGATAAATCAGTATAAGGATTCCTCTGAACAGTTAGCTGTAATAAAACATTTAAATGTCTCCTGTAGTGATAGGAAAGGTAGTGGCAGGAAGGGGATCGGCAATCAGAGATCTGATTCTAGGCTGAGCTCTGCAGCTTATTGTCAATGTGACCTTAGGCAGGTCATTTCCAGTAAAATGAATAGAAGTTCCCTTACCCAATTTCTATATGCTGTGAATAGATGGAGATTAGAATTGGTCCCTTAAAAATAGCAATGAGAACCACAAAAAAAAAAACTGAGCTAGTTCTCTAATGGAAGGTGATGTAAATCATTGCTTTTTTACTTACCCTGGAGACACACACATATATGCACACATACACATGTACACATGCATTTGCTTGACAAATGTTCTGTAGAAATCTTTTGCTTTCCTAGGCATTACATTGCAGCTACTGTCTTTTCCTTAATTTTTTTTTTTCTGAGGAAACAAGTTGTTTTATATTATAAAAATTTGGAGCTTAGTTTGTCCAACAATTAATGAAAAAAATACATGATCTTTGCTTTAAATAATCCACAATTTTAAAATAGCTACATTTGGGCGTGTAACATGGTGCACTGAAAACAACATAGACTATGGAGTTAGATAGACATAGGTCCAAATTCCATGCTTGTCTGAATTTGTCTGAATGCCTTGGGCAGGTTACTTAACTGCTCTGAATTTCTATGTCCTCATCTGATAAATGGTGATAATAATAGCTGCCTTGCAAGGGTTTTTGTGAAAGATGAATGTGTACAAGCTCTTGGTATAACCAGGCACTTAATAAAAGCTGGTTCACCTTTATTTATATATGAATAATCTATAGGTCCTTTAGGATAAGATTTGATTTATTCACAGCCTTTTCAGAAGTGCATTTACTATACATAAGCCAGGTAATGTGATCTAGTAATTTGATCCTGCAGATGAATATCCTTGTTCAATTGTATTTCTGGCTTGTATTTCTTGGTTATGTACCACCCTCGTCAACCCAACCTAAGCTGACTCTTTTTGCCATTACTTTAAACTAAGTAGTTCTCAAACTTTAGAATGCTTTATAATCACAGGGAAGGTTTGTTCAAACAGATTACAGGGCCCCATACCAAGAGTTTTCCTTCCTTCCTCCCTTCCTCCTTCCCTCCCTCCCTCCCTTCCTTCCTTCCTTCCTTCCTTCCTTCCTTCCTTCCCTCCCTCCCTTTCTCATTTTCCTCCCCACTTTCTTCTTATTGTGGTAACATATATTTAATATATATATAACATAATATTTGCCATTTTAATCATTTAAAAGTACACAATTAAGTGGTATTACTTTTACAATATTGTGCTACCATCACCAGTTTCCATTTTGCATCACTCCAAACAGAAAATCTGTACCCATTAAGCAATAACTCTCCATTTCTCCTACCCCTAACCCCTGGTAACCTATAATTTACTGTCTCTATGAATTTGCTTATATTTCATATAAGTGGAATTATACGACAGTTGTCCTTTTGTATCTGGCTTATTTTACTTAGTGTAATGTTTTCAAGGCCCATCCATATTGTAGCATGCATCAGAACTTCATTCCTTTTTATGGCTGAACACATCCCAAGAGTTTCTGAATCAATAGGTTTGGTGGGGGGCCTGATAATTTGCATCTCTAATGAATTCCTTAGTGATGTTAAAGCTGCTGTTCCAGAGACTGTCAATCAAGAAACACCAATCTAAGCATCCCAGTCCATTTCTGTACTTGTTAGAATCATATGTCCAAAGTTCCTGGAGAACATTTTTCAGGGGGTGTTTCGACTGCCTCTATGGAAAAATGGATTTATTCTTTCTTTAAATTTTGTGCTTAATAACTAGGCTTACAACTCTATCATTTTATGAAGATCCGGTTAGTTATTTCTGGATAATTATAGTATGAGTCCTGATTTTCCCTTCTTTGTACCTTGAAGACATTTTAAGGCTTGGGAGCAATTTTTAATGGCTTGTTAACCCTGAAAGGATTCAAACAACCAAAACACAATTCACAAGAGAAAGGGTTAACCCTGGTGGAAAAGTTGTAGGAAAACTTCCCTCTCTGTGCCCCTCTATTCCTCTCCTTCCTTTCACAGATCTGCCTCTCAATCCTATCCCTCCCACTAACAAGCTCTGTGACTTAGGCATCTCCCCCAAATGCTCGGAGTCTCAGTGCTTCTTTCTTTGAGAGTAAGTTACAGCGTCTCTTTGCTCTGATTCCTTTTCTTTTCTACCTGTGAAAGCAACATGCCCCTCTACAAAAGGGACCAGAAGAATTAAATGATTTCTCTGTTTCTTCCTAATGAAGAAAAACTCAGGTTCTAAGTGAAAGTTAAAATGGATCCAGTCCTGGTACTGTCTTCCTACTCTCCACATTGTTGATTTGCATATGGCTCACCCTCCCTCCGCTGGCTTTGCCTCCTCCCTAAAGGTTGCAGTTTAACCCACAGGCACAGAAAAGAACATTCCCCAGCCCACCCACCTCTAATCCCTGCCCAGCATAGTTTTTTGCAACTACCTGGAATTTTACACAGTAATTGCAAATATCTCAAGAATACATTCTGTTTCCAGGTCAGTCTTGGGACTCTATCTCTGCTCACCTGGCTGTTCTTCTGATGTGAATTTTCTTGCCTCTATATTCTTAACCTCTTAAAGACTTGGAGTACTTTAAGTATGTATTTCTTTGGCATCTCTATCTATGTTACAATGTACCAAAGCTTTTCCTACCCAGAAATTGTCCTGGGTCATTGTGGCTGTGGGTTGAGCTACTTGGGAAAGGCTGAAGTGGTCAATCCTGTGTTATACTATGAAGTTCAAGAAATATTTGATAACTAAACTGAAGAACCCATAGAAATTCAGATTAGTATGCAGACATGCTTTTCCTTGGCACTTAATTAAATGATTTTTTTTCCAAGGCAAAGCAACTTCTTTTAAAGTCTCTTTTTACATATATACTCTCTCTGTATATATATGTTATTATTTAACGCAGGGAAATAATACTTTATGAGGCTTTTGTTTTTTGCTTTTAAGTCCTATGTATATATTTGGCATCCCTTGGGGATTTCTGAAACAGCCTTGTCTAAATAACTTCTTACAGTTTCCCTGGGATACATTTCAGAAAGTCTTCCCTTGCTAAGGGCAACCCTCTGGATATGCCCCTCTCAAATGCTAGGGGTCTGATCAGAGCTGCAAAAGTAATCCCCTGGGGACGGGGAAGAGAGATCCTTTTAAACTCTGTATTTACCTTTTAGCATGTTTTCTAGTCAACTTGTAAAGACTGTGCCTTTAAAAAAAATGTTATTTTCTTATTTTAAAATCCCACAACTTGCAGCAGAGAAGAAACTGTATTTGTGGAGGGGATACTATTGGTGTCTAAATTACTTGTAAAAAGTATCTGGGAACAAATGTTCTGTATGTGGCTGTGACCGTAGCAGAGTTTTCTCTTTCTGCAAACCCTCTCAGCTCTAGCATGGAGCATGGCTGTGAGGTTAGTGAATGGTGTTCCCTTAATCTCAGCACTAATGAAAAATTATAAAGCAAATAGAACTGTAATAAATAGTACATGATCTAGAAGCCCCATGTAAGTTCTAGATTGCCTAAAATATAAAGATTCTTTGTGGTCCTAGATATTTTCACCATCAAAGTGAGTGGCTGTGGAGGGAAGGGAGTTGTAAAGAGGAAAGGTTTAGATCTCTTTCTGGAATTTTTCTTTTAGGATTTATTTAGAGATAGAATTTTCTGGGTAAAAGAAAAGAAACCTTCCACAAAGAAAAGACAGTCTTTACTCCCCACCTAGAGTCTAAATCTTAAGCAAGCCTCTTTCTTTCTCTACATTTTTTGGACCTAAAAGGGTAAAAGCCATAACCCTTAGTGAAACAACAATTTAGATTTTCCTTCTAATGGCTATGATAATAAGCCATCATCCTATGTGCCATCCCAGGAAAGCTCTGCATCTATATTTTTCTCCTCTTCTGGTACCTGAAACTCAACAATTCCTCTGGATTACTTTAGAAGTACTCTTCTAGGGGGGGTTTAAAGATATACAGTCACTTCTCAGAGCTATGTGAGACTCAAGGCCTAAAATGTGAAGAAATGAGGGTGGAATCTGGTGAGCCTAAAGTTCAGAGGACCCACCAGAAAAAAAAAGTTCTGGAAGGAAAAAGCATGGGGCAGTAAGACCAGAAGGCGAAAGTGGCAGATTCCACAGTAGCCAGCCCCACTTTTCAGGGCCAAGGAAGGCAAACCCATTTCCCATTTTGTCCAGTTTGTCTGCAAACACTAGGAAGTTGAACTACAAAATGAAGAACTTAAAAACACTTTATAAAACAGTGGCTGCAGAATCTAGGGAACCTGTAAGCATTTAAAAAAAGATATTATAATAATAAGCTGTTTTGTTTTTAAGACTCATGGAAGTGGTTAAGTGTGACATCTCTATACTTATTATACTTAGACCCTCTAAGGATTCACCCTAAAGGCTAATAGTTAAGCCTAAAAACTGTTTTTTTTTTTGTATGTTATATACCCGGGGTCACAGTTATTCATTTTCCAGGTGAGTATAGCATTATATTAACACCATTTATTGAATTTTTGTTTGTTTGTTTGCTTGCTTGTTTGTTTTTGGTGAAGTGCATGAGTCAGAATCAAACTTGGGTCTCCCTCATGGCAGGCGAGAATTCTACCACTGAACTACCCTTGCACCCCCCCAAAAAACTTTTTAGACAGCATTTTTACAGGAAAGGCACTTCCCTTGCAGAGCAAGGAACAGCCAGGAGAAAATGGATATATTATAAATGACTCTGGTTATTTGCAGTACCCATATACATTTTCTTATTTAATCCATCATCAGAGGTTTTTTATTTTCCCCCTAGATAGCTAAGCTTAAATAAAGACTGCAAACAGGATTTCTCAGAAAACTCAGACACTTCTTAGACAGCAAGCACCTATCTTTATACCGCCCTTTCCCTACCCCAAGTAGTACTTAGTCCATCAATGCAGATACCTTTTCCCTCTATCCCCTCAACTCACCTCCTCTAATGCCCCCATTGTATCCAGGTGGACAGGGTTCTGGGCTTTGGAAGCAGAGGACCTGTGTTCAAAAACTCCCTCAGTCCCATATTTGCCTTAAATGAGACACTTAAGTTCTCTGTTTCAGCTGCCTTTTCAGTAAAATGGAGACATTACCTGCTTCACAGGTGTGTCAGGAGAATGACAGGAGATGACATAGGTGGCAGATCCTGGCACTTGGCAGGCAATCAATGCCAGTATCCTCCCTGCTGTAGCTTCTCACCACCACCTCCCACCCCTCCGCCCTGCTCATTCTCTGGTCTGTAAACTATCACCAAGGGCTATTTTTCTTGTTCAGAATTGAACTCTGTTTAGATAAATCAATTTGTAAGTTCACATTCTGCCTCTGGATTTATTACCCTTTGTGAAGCAGGTCTTTCTATACCAACAAAGAAAGGATCATTTTACCCCATAAGAAACCTTCCCCATAGTCTCTTGGGGCCGGTTTCTCTTTATATAAAGCACAGATTGTGGTGCTCAGCATGGTGTTTGTTCCCTTGGGATTGCACCCAGGGGCGCTTGCAACCTGTCCAGAAATGCATCCTCCATAAATCAGACCCCAACCCAATTCTTACCTGTAAGTGCACTTCCCTGGGAGGAGAAATGCTCAGTGAGGCAGGCAGCAGCTTCAGGACCTGGGCGCTGGTCCCAGGAGCATCACCCTGAACTTGTGTCTCCGCTGGGGTCTCTGGCTCCTTCTTTTATTGTATTGCTTGTAAGTGGGCTGTGATAGTTTCTCTCTATGGAAACCGCTCCACTCCCTTGTGTGTGTATATAAAAGTGACAGATCACAGGGTGGATCGTAATTCCAGACGTGGTGTCTTCACTGGGATGTGATTTCATTGAAAATATAGCTAGATCTAGCTGTCCACGTTATGAGATGGCAGGCGTTTTGTATCCTCAACCCCTCCTATCCTCCCATGACCTCCCACTTCCCCCTCCTGCCCTAGCAACTTGCTTCATTGATTAAA
>PVIY010061774.1:0-11117 GCA_004026745.1 Myrmecophaga tridactyla | reverse complement strand
AGTCTGTGCATTTCGTGTCCGGCTTATTTCCCTCGGCATAATGTTTTCAGGGTTCATCCACGTCGTAGCCTGTACCGGAGAAGCCGGATACCATTCCACCCTGTGGCTCTTCCACGTTCGTGTATCCTCCCAGCTGCTGATGGGCACCTAGGCTGTTTCCACCTTTCGGCTACCGTGAGTAACGCAGCTGGAAATAGGTGTGCACGGGTATTTGCGTGGACGCCTGAGCTGTGAACACATGTACATAGGTTTTTGCATGGGCGCCTGTGCTGTGAGCATGTGTGCACACCTGTTTTCATCTCTCTTGGGCCTGTGCCCGCGAGTGGAATTGCTGGGTCACCTGGCTGAGCCTCACTTGTGCAGCACGTCCTGTAGCTCACCTGTAGTCTGAGGCCTGGACTGGGGCGGGCGGCAGTGCCACCCTCACTGTGCCTGTGAGCTTCTCTGTTGGGTCAAATCCACCTTGGATATGGAGGAAGGAATTGAAGTTGTGGCTCCCTGAGGCCCTCGGTGTGGCCTCTGCCTCTGCCCACGTCAACTTTGGGGCAAGCCGGCTAGTTTGAGGGTGAAAGCTTCACCTTGAGCCCTGGCATCCTAAATCCCCTGTGGCCCCCACTCAACCCCCCGAATAGGGGAGGAAACAGGCGCTTTAAAGTGTCCCCCGGCGGTGAGTCTGCCAGGCCAACACAGCAAGCAAACAACCCTTGTCTTTGGAATGGAGCCCAAAAGTGGAGCTTGGGCTTTAATGTGGAGATGGGCCATCATTTCTGAGAAGGAAAAGGACAGGGGGGGTCTAGAAGGCCCCTCCCAGGCCCAGAAGGAGGAGGATGGTGGGAGACAGAGGAAGGGAGGAAGGGAGCGGGGGATGGGGCAGGCTGAGCCATGGCTGAGGGCCCCTTACAGCCGGACCTTGGGCTCTCTGCGGGGAGGAGAGGAGCGGCCGGCTGCCCCAACGGCAAGGTGGCCCTAACCCCGGGCGGGGACCTCCCGGAGACCCCTGGCCCGGATGCAGCGGTGGGGGGGCTCCCTCTCACTGGGGACTGAGCAGAACCCCCTCCCTTCCGACATTCAGCTCTGGGGCCCTTTCTCATTTCAGTGAAAGTCAGGACCAGCTGGGTTTGGACAACTGCCTGCTATTAGCGCAAAATCAAGGTGCAGGGCTGCCCACCAAGCTGGCGGGTGCTGGCATTGCGAGCCTCGGCCCCCACGAACCTGAGCCAGTGCAACCCGCAATTCGGCTCATCCCGTGGCACAGGGACAGGGGCCTGCTCAGGCCGGCTCAAGACAAAGGGTCTGGCCAGGGTCTCCCTGGACAGATTTCTGAGCAGCACCAGGCCACTTGGGGTCTCCTTGGAGGGGGTCAGGGACCCTCCCGCCCCTCCTGGGCCACCTCTCCTCTTGTCCCACTCAGTCTAGGGAGGCACAGCCTTCTCACTGGGACTGCCACCCTGCCATCACATCAGCGTCTCCCCACCAGGCTGCCCAGTACGCCCGTGGACCTGAGTGTGGGGGTCCTGGCAGCCCGCCCCCATAGCCTTCCCGCCCCACTCCTGCTCCCCGGGATGACACATCCCAGGCCCTGGTTCGTCCAGTGTGGGGTGGATGCCACCCTTGTCCACGCGGCCCAGCCGGCCAGAAGGAGCCTGGAATGCGTGCGTCTAGGAAGTGGGCGGGGCAGGGAGGCGGGGGTTGGGGGGTGGGGGGCTCCCTGCTTGCCGCTTGCCCCAACCTCTTAGCCAGGGCCCTCCTGCTTCCAGGAGGAAGGTCCAAAAAGGGCAAAACCAAAGCGGAGCCGGTGGGGAGCACCGAGGAGGGCTTCTCTAGAGAAAATGTGTACTTAGGAGCTGCACTGGGGGTCCAGCCCCGCTCCCATCACTCCCTGCCTTGGGGTGAGCACAAAGTACCCCTGAGGGTGAAATGAGCCCCAAATCCTTGCATGTCTCAAGACATTTGCCTCCTGTGACGCTAGAGTAAGTCCTCCTTCCCGGAGAAAGAAATCTGAAGCTGAGGGAGCAGGGAGCATCTCACCCTCCAGCCCCTGTCCCTCGCGGACCCCAGAACCCAGGGCCTGCTGACCATTCCCTGTGCCCACCCTCTGGGAAGGCTCTGGTGGGGCGGTGCCTGCCAGCCTGCATGTGTTTCTGGGGTGCTCTTCTTGCCCCTGGCACTGAGAGCAGGGAGACGTGGTGGGTCCCCTGGTGGAGGCTGGGTAGGTGCGGCAGAGCAGGCCGAGCGCCCAAGGGCCTGTGGTGGGTGGCCGAGGCTGGGTACTGCAGCCGCAGTGGTGGGGGGAGGGGACGCGAAGGAGAAGAAGGTCCAGCAAGCTCCCAGGTGGGCCCCACGTCCATCCTCTCCTGCCGGGCTCCGTCCTGTGTGGCGTCCCATCCGGGTGTGGCTCTCCTGGCCTCTGTGCCTTTCCTGCCCTGGGGTCAGCAGGGCCAGCACTGCGTTCTGAGTTTGGAGGACTTGGGGAGGCTCAGCAGCACGTCTGGGCCATGGCAGGCACCCACCTGCCCCTCTGCAGCGTCGTCTGCTGAGACCCCTCCGTGCCTGGCCCCCTTCCCTGGAAACACCACTGGCCATCCCCGCACCCCCAGGAGACTGTCAGCCACAGCCTTGGGTCCTAGATTGGACAATCACAGCAGGAGGTCCCATCTTTGAACACCCTTCCAGGCAGGGGTGAAAGCCTTCCTTTCCATCCTCTCTTACAGATGGAGAGACCGAGGCTCAGAGAGGTGACGTGACTTTCCAACTGACGGACCTGGGGCTGGGAGTGGAGCCAGGAATGAAGGAACTGTCCTGGTGAGAAAATTAGCTGCCTCTTTTCTCCCTTCTCTCCTTTTCCCATCAACAAAAACACCATGATTAATATGGGGAAGGTGTAAGCAAGTGGCCCCCAGTGGGGGAAGCCAAAGGGGAGGCTGGCCCAGCCGCGCTCTCAGAGGCCCAACCCTTCTGTGGCCAAGGGGAGATGGGGGAGCTTTTCCAGCATATTTGCAAAGACAATGCATCTCTTCTTTCTTCCTTCTTGCCAATACTGCCAGGGCTGATTTTAATTTCCTTTGTTACCAAGTCAGGTCTGTGGGTCGTGGCTAACCTTTGGGCTGAGAGTGGGAACCTGACCCTGAGCTAATCTGTCTCCAGCACTGGTCTTGCCTCACCCCACAGAAACCATTCTTCCCCCACAAACTTCTCTGTCATGGCCTGCCGAGGCAGGAGGCCCCCCTTTCCCACCACGATGCAAACGAGACTTCTTGCCCCACGGTGGAAGATATTTTAAGCCAAGTGAAAAATATCTTTGTGAGAATGGATTTTTAAGATCCCCAAGAAAAATAATAATTGCACACTGCATCTGTTATTATGTCTATTTTTGGAGAACTTTTCTGGTGCTGTTAATCCCACCTTAACTATCAATTATAAAACGTGATGCGTTTTTGTACTTGCAAAGTTAAAACCTTAACAATACCCCTGGCTTGATTTTTCCTATTTAGGGCAAACGGATCAACGTCAGGTTGGCTTCCCACGGCCTTCAGGTTGGTGGAGAAAGACAGAGAGGCCCCAGGGCAGGGAGAATGGCATTAGAACCCGTGTTGAGGCCACAGCCCCCTCCACTCCAAGCACAGGTGACAGCTGAGGACCCAGACCGGGCAGGGGCTGGGGGTCGTTGCCGGGGATGGGAGCTGCCCCTGGCCTGAGCAGAGTCCAAGGAGGTGGAAGCCCAGGGGCTAACCCTGGAGACCGCATAGAGCACAGGCCACCTGTCTGCTGGCCCAGGAGTCTCTCCTGGCCTCAGTGGCCCATCCAGGCCAGCCATCTCTACTCTGGCTTCACGTCGGAATCCCGCGGGGAGCTTCGGAAGCCTCTCCCACTCGGGTCCCACTTTGTCAGCATGAGGGGACGGGCTCAGGGGTGGGCATCCTCTAAGCCCCCCAGGTGGGCCCCACGTGTGCCAGGTGGGAGCCTCGGGGACTGCCGCAGCAGCTTCCACCCCCTCAGTGGGTCCCCTTGAATCTCCTGTTAGCATCTCCGACCCTCCTGTCCCAGATACTTCTCCCCAGCGCTCTCCTCCGCAGGCTCCTGTAACGCAGGGAGTGCCCCCCGCCGCCGCCCCCTCCTGCTCCTGCTCTCCTCCACGCCCCACCCCCCAGTGTCACCTGCTAACAGTGTTCTCACATCTGTTTCCTTCTTTCCATCCCCCAACCATGCCCCGATTCAGACCCTAACACAGCTCCCCGGAGCACCCCAGTACCTTGCCCTCCTATGTCCAGCTGGTCCCTCTGACCTGTCCACTGACAGTGGATTGATAGCTTAACACCCAATCCTGTGCGTCCCCCACCTCATGGGCTTGGGCCTCCCCTGCTCCCGGATTAGACCCAAATTCCTCGGCTGCAGGGACAGGCCTTGGCTTCCTCCAGCCCTCGCCGTGCTGTCCCACTGCCCACCAGGCGGCCCCCTCCTGCCTGTCCCCTCCTCCACCACCTGGCCCATTTCCACTTCCTCTTTCAGGACTCAGCCTAGAAGCCATTCTGGGATAAAGAATGGCTGGCCCTCCAAATGCGTGGCCCTGAGAGCCCCTGGCTGCTCTCACTCCCCGGGGACAGGGAGCAGGGGTCTCCCCAGTATGGGGTGGTCGGAGCACAGATACCGGATAACTGGATCTGGAATGGGTGGCCTCTAGGTCCTTGGCCTCAAAATGTCAAAGCCACCTTGAGCAGACACATGGCTTCAGTTGCCATCCCTGAGCCCCTGAAGCAGGGCAGTGGAGGTGGGCGGCCAGGAACAGGGAGGGGCAGAGGGAGGGGCACCTGATGGGGGAGAGGCCAGGCCCCCTGGCTGGGCCCATCCACAGTTGCCATCTCTGGACTTTGTGTAGCCTGTGTTTCTCCACCCCTGTGCCCATCCTTCTCAGCTGGAGCTCTTTGCAGGGGCTGATGATTTCTCCCCAAACCTTTAATCATTGGTTTTCTGGGGCGGGTAAAATTCCATAAACAAACATGCATTTACAATAGGCTTCTTGCTGTTTGCTTTGTAGTTAATTAGTCTCTCTGTCGTCTTAAAGCAGAGCTGGGACCACAGGGAAGGAGACCTGGCAAGATCTGCAGAATCCCTATCAATGGTTCCTCCTCTGCCCACAGAAGCTTTGGAACCCACTGAGGGATGGCGGGAGGTCAGACGGGACCGTGAAAAGAGGCTGCAAACTAAGTCAGGGCAAGGCAAGGCAGGCAGGGCCGATCAGAGGACATGGGCTCAGCCCCCACATCTTGCCATGCTGTTGGTGACAGGAGGGATCCATGCCACTCGACAAGGCCCTGGGGGCTGCCACAGGGTATTGAGACAGCATGTCTACCAGCAGTTTTCAAACCTTGCATCCTCAGCCTTACGTAGCAAACACCTGAGAGAAACTCAGAGACCATCACTTCCTCCTCTCTCTGGAAGGGTTGCCAGATTTAGCAAATAAAAATACAGGGCACCCAGTTAAATTTGAATTTCTGATAAACAATGACAATTTTTTTATGTGTTAGAATGTCCTGTGCAATATGTAGGACATACTTATTCTACGATATGTGTCGTTGTTTATCTGAAAACCAAGTTTAATTAGGTGCTCTATATTTTATCTGGCAACCATACTCTCAGGCATCCCACATGTTCCCTGTGGCAGCCCCTAAGCCACCTCCACAGAACTCTCAGGAGCCTCAGAATTCCATTTGAAAACAAACTGCTGACTTTTTTAAACCAACCTACTCAAATGGGGAAGCAACCCTAGAACATATAGAGGACCTTTCAAGAATTATATAGATGCTAGGCTACAGCCAAGGCTCATGAGCTACCCACCGCTCATCTGTCCCCTCATCTATCCACTCATCCACTCACCCATCCACCCACTCATTCATTATTCATCCACTCATTCATCACTCACCCGTCCATCCATCCATTCATCCATCTATCCATCTATGCAGTCATCCAACCATCCACTCATCTACCTATCACCTATGCAGTCATCCATCCATCCATCCATCCATCCATCCATCCATCCATCCATCCATCCATCCATCTATCCACCCATCCATCTACCCATCCAACCATCTGTCTATCCAGCTATCATTCACCTACCCATTCATCAACTTATCCATCCACACATCTGTCCATCCATTCACCCACCCACTAATCCACCTATCCAGCTATTGAGTTCCTATCTATCTAATCACCTACCCAGTAAAAGTTTATTCAGAACTAACCAGGCTCTGAGTTTTGTCCTAGCTACTGGGGAAACAGAAACCAACAAGACAGAGTCAGTATCTCCAGTGGGGTTTTCCTGAGCCATTGGGGCAGCTTACTCTAGCCGAAGAGTAGTCTAACCAGCAAGTGTCTCAGAATAGATGTCATGATTAAGGTGGTTGTGGAGGGCTGGGGAACCCTGTGGAGAGAGTTCCCAGCCATACTGTAGGGAAGGCTGTCCCTGAAAGCAACTGGAGTTGTGTCTTATAGGAGAAGAAGGAATTTGCTAAGGTGGAGAGGAAGACAGAAAGGTCTTCCAGGCAGTGGAAATAGCTAGTACAGGGAGCTGTGAAAAGTCATAACTCAAGGGTTTTGCTCCGTTTCTCAAGCACATATTGAGTCTGCATCCTATTAAGCATCCTAAAAGGGCTGGGTTTCTCAACCTCAGAACCACGCACATTTTAGACTGATAATTCTTTGTGGTGAGGGCTGTTCTATGCATTGCAGTATGTTTAGCAACATCTCTGTTGTCCACCCACTAGATGCCAGTAAAAGTTGTGACAATTGAAAGTATATCCAGACATCTCCAAATGTTCCCAGTGCAGGGAGGGGATACTGCAGAGGCAGAGATGAAAACAATTTCTTTTAAGGAAGTTTTCAAGGAGATTCTAATCTTCCTAGATGCTTAGTGTAGCTAAAGATGGTGGGGAAGTGATTAAAAGAAAACCTATCTCAGTATACCCTCATTTGTAATGACATTTTAATTTTTTTAAACCACAAGGGAACATCTCTAAAATGTATAGCTATTCCATAAAGGGTTAACAATGTGAGTTACATTGCTACTCTTAAATATATATCCATAATATATATATATACATGTGTATATACGTACAGTTATATGTATATATAAACAGTCAATAGCATATTGGATTTTATCACACTGTTTATCTAGTATAATTTGCAGTGGGTCTTTATTTGTTTAAATACCATCATCTCTGTGTACAAGTCACATAAGTAAATAGAGAAACCATTTACAGTCCAATGCACATAAAAAATTAATCTCAGGCCATCCCGATGGCCACACACTGGGTTGCTGGGGACGTGTGGTTAATTGAATGTGGGGGAGGGACGGGATGTCACCTGAGTTTAAGCTATGAACTTCATTTCTCCATTTTAATAAGTTGGAAGCTTCGAAAATTTTCCACGTACGTGGATTAAAAACTATAGTTGATGGTTATTCAATCAAATAAATACGTAGACATTTCAAAATAACAAATTATTTAGTACACTGCTGGGCAGGACACTTCTCCTGCGAAATTAAGTCCCAGCGTGTGATAGCAAGTCCCTTGCGTCCGTTGCTGGCCAACCCACACGGGCTCCTGTTTGCAGCTGGCCTGAGCCTCCGGAAGAGAGGGGCCACCACTTCCCTGCCCGCGGGGTTCGAGACAGGGAGCGCCACTGTGGATAGGGGTCCCGCAACTCCCCACCCCGCTCTGCGTGGGTGACCCCCTCCACTAGCTGCTTTGTGCCAGGTTCTGCCCGCAGCTCAGCAGGCCTTGTGCCCAGAACCATGTGGGAGTGGCCAACCGGGCCCCATGGAGGCTGGGTAGGGGGTGGACATAGAGGAGACAAAAGCGGCCCTGCTCCCAGGTAGCCCAGGGAACAGGTAAGTTATGCAGCTACCTTTCCTGCCTCCTGCTTCGGTGTCTTGAGCTCATGGTGGAGGGGAGAGGGGAGTGTCCTTGTTTCTTTTTCTGGCCACTCCCCAGTTCACAGCACTCCCTCTCTGGTCCAAATTCTGTGGGACCTTGCTGTCTGTCTTTCTTTGGTTCTTAGACTCCCTTGTACTGTCTCCTGTCACCTGCTCTCAACGGTAAGTTCCTTTTTCTCCCGCTCTTGACTTACACATGGATGCCCAAACATGCCCCAGGGAACCACCGAGGTGACCGTGTGGCCAGATGGTCCCCAAGGTGCCCCCTCCTCTTCCCGGGCTCATGGCTGGGGTGCTGGGGTGCTGGGGTGGAGGGACGGGCTTCGAGATGGTGGTGGTGCTGGGTCTCCTCCAGGTGGGGCCAACTCCTCTTCCTCACAAGCCCCACCTCCACGCCGTCCTCTTGCTTCATCACTTCCTCCCAGTCGGGCCTCTCCCCCCCCCCCCACCCCCCACGCCATTCTCTTCCTCCAGCACGAGGATTTCGGGGCCCGGGTGCAGATGTGGGGGCCCACGATGGAAAGGGCCTGGGCCCCCGAGTCACTCCTTTGAGAGGAGCACCCACTTACCGGGAAGCCTCGCTCTCATCTTTACCTGGGTGAGAAACAAACGTGTCTGAAAAGAAATATAAATGTGTCTGGCATTTGAGAGAATAAACTTTAACTAATAGCCTTAGCAATGACTCCCAGCCAGCCATGAGTCCGAGTCCCTCCAGCTTCAGGGATTGGGTGCAGAGTGTGGAGTTTTCTTTCCAAAAGATGATTCACATCACGCTGTAAAAACTTGATAATAATGGGCGACCATGACAAAGCGATGCTAATCACCCAGGGGAAACATTTATTATAAGGTTCAGTGAAAAACACAGGATATAAAATTGTTCAGTCTCAACTGCTATGAGACGACAAAGGCGAGGTGGAAGATAAATGTGGTTGTGCTAATTTTCCCTCTTTCCTTTCTACATTTTGGCTTTCTAGTAGTGTCTTTAATTGCCACAAACTTAGGGGCTGAAAACAGCACAAATTCAACCTCCTTGGTCATCAGGGAAATGCAAATCAGAGCCATAATGAGATAGCACTTTGTACCCACTGAGATGGCTATTATTAAAATAAAAAGGTGTTGGCGAGCACAGGGCAAAATTCGAACATGTGTACATTGTTGGTTGGATTGTAAAATGGTGCGGCCACTTTTACAGTTTGGTAATTCCTCAGAAAATTTAACATAGAGTTAGCATAGGACCAGGCAATCCCTCTCTGGGTATTGTTGGGTTTCAATCCCAGAGGATTGAAAACTGGGACTCAAACAGATATTTGCACACCGATGTTTATAGCGGCATTATTCACAACAGCCAAAAGGTAGGTGCATCCCCAGGGTCCATCAATGGATGAATGGATTAAAAATGTGGTCTATCCATACAATGGAATATTATTCAGCCATAAAAAAGAGTGACGTGCTGGAACGTGCTACAACATGGGTGAAACCTGAAGCTGTCATACTGAGTGAAATAAGCCAGACACAAAAGGACAAATGTTGTAGGATTTCTCTTACAAATGCTTATTTGGAATAAGCAAATTCACAGAGATAGAAAGCAAAGTAGCAGTTCCCAGGGCAGGTAGGTGGGTGAGGGTAGGTGGGGAGTTCTTGCTTAATGGGTGCCTAGTTTCTGTTAAGGTGATGAGAAAGTCTGGTTAATGGATGGAGGTGATGGTAGCACAATTTTATGAGTGTAATTAACGCCAGGGAACTGAATGCTTGGAAATGGTTAAAATGGGAAATTCTGAGTTGCATTTATATTGCTACAATAAAAAGTTAAGAAAAACAAACCCACACATTTATTCTCTTAAAGTTCTAGAGGTCGGAAGTCTAAACATGGCAGCAGGGTTGCCTTCCCAGATTATGAAAGAATAATCTCCTCTCTCCAGCTTCCTGACTGCATCACACCTCCAAAGTCCCTTTTCCCTCGGCAGGTGAAATGAGTGCAGTTCTGAGGGTCAGGACACGGAGAGGCATTTTGAGGGATTATTCAGAACACACTAGCATGTCCCCATTTTTTCCATCATGAATACAGAGTATTGTGAAATGGACAAATATTAAATGCCTTTGGAACGGCAGGCCGGGGTGAGCTCCCAGGAGCTGGCCTCCTGTGCTTTGGTAAAGGTGAAGAATCTCTGCAAGGCTCCCAAAGCCTTCATCATCCAACCAGCTGACTCCTCCAGCTTTGTGCCCAGGAGCCACCTCTTCTTCCCCCCCATCTGTCTCCAGACCCTCCTGGGTCACTCGGCTCTCCCTACACTGTTTGGACTTCCCTGCATTTGCGATTTCTTCTGCCTTGGGTGCCTTTTCCCCTGTCCTTGACCTACAGAACTCACCCGGGCCTCCGAGCCTGAATTTGCACACCACCTCCTCCAGGAAGTCCTCCCAGCCTCTTCTGTGCAGCCCTCTATTTGTGGGTGTATCGCAGGGTACTGACCACAGAACTGCCCAGCGCTGGGCAGTGAGGACAGCAGGGCCAGGTAGGGGTGCTGAGGTCGGGGAAGCTGTCGCAAGCTAAGGGTCTCTCTCTCCCCCTAAGTGTGTAGCTCAGAGCCACCAGCGGTCACACGAGGAACTCTGGCTCCTTCACCATTCACGCCAACCTTGCTGCCAGCACCTGCTCTCTACCCAACTACTCAGCTCATGGCCGGCTCTCTCCCAGAAGGTTCTTCCCTGGGCTTCCCACTCAGGGTTGCTGTCCACCCTCGCAGGCAGGGATGGCGCCGGGGACCCGGTCTTCACCCTGTGTCCCTCCCCATCTGTGTTCTCACCCTCGGTGGCCTCAGCAGCCTCAGGTTTCCCGGCTCCCACCTGCTCCGTCCAGTCCTGGCCTCGGCATGGGGCCCCAGCCTCAGGTGTCCAGCTGCCCCCTTTCGTGGCCACTTCACTGGCCGGCTGGCATGCGTGGCGAGTAGGTGAGCTCTGGCCGTGTCTCCTGATTCACGCCATTGCCATGTTCTTCGTCTTGAAGCAGTACCTCCTGCCCTGCCCGCCCCATCCCCCTACTGATCCCTGGACCCCGCTCCAAAGCATGCCCTCCGTTTTCCTCCTCTCCCCTCCCAGCACTCCCTCCCATGCCCTCTAAACCACCATCTCCTCTTCCCTGCAGCACTCGGACAGAGCCAGGCACTGGCCTGATTCCCCCACCCCACCTCCACCA
>PVIY010061773.1:0-11114 GCA_004026745.1 Myrmecophaga tridactyla | reverse complement strand
CAGAGGATCACTGTGCAAGTAGCAGATTTACTCCATAAACTAAAATCTCAACCTTGCAGGGTGTCTGCTGTGAAAGTAGTGGATTTTGATAGGAAAGAATGGGATCCTGAAATTTGGGATGGGGATATATGGCCTGATAATAATGCTGATGGGGAGATGGACTCCTTGGAATCTGCTGACCTTTGCTAGATAGACCTGTAATGGACTGCCCTGAGGAAAGAGCTTCCTGACCTCCAGCCTGCCTTGAGGAAACAGTTTCCGGGCTTCCAGTCTGCCCAGAAGAGTCTGCCACCTAACCTCCACTAGTGAGATTAACCCTTCACTGCCTGCTAACACTATAACCACCTCCCGTGGGGAAACAGCCCTCACTCCTCTGCCTGAAATGACTAATCCTGTTTCACCAGATGAAACTGCAATAGGATGCCCTGAGGCAATTGGCTTGAAAGACACTTCTGTTTCTTTTCATGACCGGCTCCTACCACCCCTCTTTTCATGAACTTTCCAATCCATATAGATGGGAATCAGAGGAATATGTGTGGGAATGGATATTAAGGATGTGGGATAATGGTGGATCAAGCTGAACTTATTGATTTTGGGCCCAGTAAGCAGAAATGCTGCATTCAGTGTTGTAGCTCAAGCAGTTAGAAAGAGCCTTAACAGCTTGTTTGGGTGGTTGACTGAAACATGGATCAAAAGGTGGCCAACATTCCAGGTTAGTGTGATGCCCCAGTAAATCCCAGAGTGATTTGGACAGTGAATAAAGAAGTATTTGCAGGTCAATTTAGGGGAACAAGGAGAAAGAGGAAGTTCAACTTCCCTATTTGGAGAATTTCTAATACACTCACAAGCCATGGGGACAACAAAATCAATAGGCAGACCCCCCCACAATCTTGGGGTTCACCCCTATGAAATTTATTCCTGCAAAGGACAGGCTAAGCTTACTTAAAAGTAGGCCTAAGAGTCACCCCAGAGAACGTCTTTTGTTGCTCAGATGTGGCCTCTCTCTCTAAGCTGATATGCAAGTGAACTCACTGCCTTCCCCCATCTACATTGGCCATAAATCCCTGGAGTATAAATCTCCCTGGCAACATGGGACAGAAATCCCAGGATGAGCTGGGACCTGGAATCAAGGAATTGAGAAAACCTTCTTGACCAAAAGGGGGAAGAGAGAAATGAGGCAAAATAAATTTCAGTGGCTGAAAGATTTCAAACAGAGTGAAGAGATTATCCTGGAGGTTATTCTTACACATTATATAGATATCCCTTTTTAGTTTGTGATGTATTAGAGTGGCTTGAGGGAAGTGCCTGAAAATGTAGAGTTGTGTTCCAGTAGCCATGTTTCTTGAAGATGATTGTATAGTGATATAGCTTTTGCAATGTGACTGTGTGATTGTGAAAACCTTGCGTCTGATGCTCCCTTTATCTAGGGTATGGACAGATGAGAAAAAATATGGATAAAAAATTAACAAATAATAGGGGGACAAAGGTTAAAATATATTGTGTAGATGGCAATACTAGTGGTCCATGAGAGGGAGGGGTAAGGGATGTGGTATGTATGAGTTTTTTATTATTATTATTATTTATTTATTTTGCTGGAGAGATGCAAATACTCAAAAAATGATCCTGGTGATGAATAGACAACTATGTGATCATATTGTGAGTCACTGATTGCACACCACGTATAAGATGTTTGTATGTTTCTCTGTTAAGGTGTGACAATAAAAATATTTTAAAAAATAATAATAAGAGCCATATGTACTACTTAGCATGGTGGTTACGAGCAGGGACTCTGAGGTCAGGCTGCATGGGTTTAGAGCCCAGCTCCATTATCTTCACAACCGTGGGTCAGCTCCTTATACTCTCTATACTTCGGTTTCCTTATCTGTAAAATGGGGATAATGACAGTGTCTACTTCATTCAGCTATGAGGTCTATCTAAGTCCTGGCACTAGGCAGGAAGAAGGAAGGCCCATGAGGATGATCAATAAGTGTAACTGCAGGAACTCAACTCAATGAAACTCAGGCTATATTTGGCACTAATGCATGGGGGGGGTGTGGAATGAGGGGAGGATGTGATGGAGTATTTCCTTTTTTCTTTTTATTTCTTTTTCTGGAGTGATGCAAATGTTCTTAAAAAATGATCATGCTATTGAATATAGTACTATGCGATGCTATTGTGAGCCAGTGATTGTACACCATGTATGGAATGTTTGTATGTTAAGAATATTTGTGTTTGTATGTTGTTTTATCAATAAAAATATGGGGGGGGAAGGCAGCTGACATTACCTGAGGTCAAAATGCCAGAACTGCCCTCGTTTCATGTAGATAAGGGGGTCCAGAGGCTTAGAGAGACTGGAATGTCATCACTGCCCCTACCTAGCAAAGCAGTGAATAAGGAGCAATACCAGATTCCAGAGGGATTTCAAAGATTACTGCCACTCTTAAGGGCTTGAAGGATGCAGGGGTGGTGATTCCCACCACATACCCATTCAACTCTATTTGGCCTGTGCAGAAAACAGATGGTCTTGGAGGATGACAATGGATTATCATAAACTCAACTGGCTGGGGACTCCAATTGCAGCCACTGTACCAGATATAGTATCAATGCTTGAGCAAATCAACACATTGCCTGGTACCTGGTATGCAGCTATTGACCTGGAAAATGCTTTTTTCTCAATAGTTGTTAGTGACGACCATCAATACAGTTTGTGTTCAGCTGGCAAGGCAAGCAGTACACCTTCACTTGTCCTGCCTCAGGGGTATATCAACTCTCCAACCCTATGCCACAAACTTGTCCACAGGGCCCTGGATCATTTCTCCCTCCCACAAGACATCATATTGGTCCATTATATTGATGACATAATGCTGATTGGGCCTAGTGAGCAAGAAGTAGCAACCACTCTAGTCTTATTATTAAGGCATTTGCGTGTCAGGGGATGGGAGATAAATAGAACAAAAATACAGGGACCTTCCACCTCAGTGAAATTTCTGGGTGTCCAGCGGTGTGGGGCATGTCAAGATATACCTTCCAAGGTAAATATGCTGTTGCATCTGGCTCCTCCTATACTAAAATAGAGGCACAATGCCTAGTTGGCCTGTTTGGATTTTGGAGACGAAAAAGAAAAGCTGCTCATTTTGAGTGGGAACCGGAACAAGAGGAGGCTCTGTGACAGGTCCAGGCTGCTGTACAAGCTGCTCTGCCACTTGGGCCATATGATCCAGCAGATCCAATGGTGCTGGAAGTGTCAGTGGCAAAGAGGGATGCTGTCTGGAGCCTTAGGCAGGCCCCCATAGGAGAATCAGGATACAGATCCTTAGGATTTTAGGGGAAAGCCTTACCATCTGCTGCAGATAACTACTTTCCTTTTGAGAAACAGCTTCTAGACTGCTACTGGGCCTGCCACTGAGACTGAACACTTAAGCATGGGCCACCAAGTTACCATGAGACCTGAGTTACCTATCATGAACTGGGTGTTGTCTGGCCCACCAAACCATAAAATTGGGTGTGCCCAGAAGCATTCCATCATAAAATGGAAATGGCATATTAGAGATAGGGTCAGAGCAGGTCCTGAAGGCACAAGTAAGTTACATGAAGAAGTGGCCCAAATGCCCTTGATCTGCACTCCTGCCACATTACCTTCTCTTTCCCAGACCAGAGCTACAGCCTCTTGGGGAGTTCCTTATGGTCAATTGACTGACAAAGAGAAAACTTGGGACTGGTTTACAGATGGATCTGCATGAAATGCAAGGACAACCTGAAAGTGGACAGCCACAGCACTACAACCCCATTCTGGGTTGTATTTAAAGGACAGTGGTGAGGAGAAATCTTCCCAGTAGGTGGGACTTCAAGCAGTGCACCTGGTTGTTCATTTTGCTTGGAAGGAGAACTGGCCAGAGGTGCATTTGTATACTGACACATGGGCTGTTGCTAATGGCTTGACTGGATGGTCAGGGACTTGGAAAGAGCATGATTGGAAGACTGGTGACAAAGGATTCTGGGGAAGAGGTATGTGGATAGTCCTTTCTGAGAGGGTTAAAAACATGAAGATATTTGTGTCTCATGTGAACGTTCATCAGATGGTGATTTCAGCAGAGGAAGATTTTAATAATTAAGTTTATAAGATGACCCATCCTGTGGATACCAGCCAGCCTCTTTCCTCAGCCACTCCTGACATTGCCCGATGGGCTCATGAACAAAGTGGTCCTTGTGGTAGGGATGGAGGTTATGCATGGGCTCAGCAACATGGACTTCCACTCACCAAGGCTGTCCTGGCTACAGCCACTGCTGAGTGCCCAATCTGCCAGCCACAGAGATCCACCCTCAGTCCCCAATATGGCACCATTTCCTGAGGTGGTCAGCCTGCTACCTTGTGGCAGGTTGATTACATTGGACCACTTCCATCATGAAAGGGGCAGCAATTTTTTCTAACTGGAATAAACACATACTCTGGATATGGGTTTGCCTTCCCCACACACAATGCTTCTGCAAAAACTACCATCCGTGAACTTATGGAATCCCTTATCCACTGTCATGGTATTCCACACAGCATTGCTTCTAATCAAGGAACTCACTTCATAGCAAATGAAGTGCAGGAATGAGCACAAGCTCATGAATTCTCTAGTCTTCCCCGTCATCCGGAGGCATCTGGGTGGATAGAATGGTGAAATGGCCTTTTGAAGACCCAATTACAGTGCCAATTAGGTGCCAATACTTTGCAGGGCTGGGGCATGTTCTCCAGGGGGGCTGTGTATGCTCTGAATTAGCATGCACTCTATGGTGCTATTTCTCCCATAGCTAGGATTCATGGATCCAGGAATCAAGGGGTGGAAGTGGGAGTGGCCCCACTCACTATCACCTCTAGTAATCCACCAGGAAAATTTTTGCTTCCTGTCCCTGAAACCTTAAGCTGTGCTGGTCTACAGGTCTTAGTTCCAAAAGAAGCATTGCTCCTACCAGGAGGCATAACAATGATTCCATTGAACTGGAAGTTAAGACTGCTACCTGGCCACTTTGGGCTTCTAATATTACTGAATCAACAAGGACAAAAGGGGATTATTGTTCTGTATGGGGTGATTTATCCTGACTATCAAGGGAAAACAGAACTGCAACTACACAATGGAGGTAAAGAAGAGATTTCCCGGACTACAGGACATCTCCTAGGGCATCTCTTAGTACTACCATACCCTGTGATTAAAGTCAATGAAAAACTGCAACAACCCAATCCAGGCAGGACTATCAATGGCCCAGAAACCTCAGGAATGAAGGTTTGGGTCACCCCACCTGGCAAAGAACCATGGCCAGCTGAAGTGCTTGTTGTGGATGAAGGGAACATGGAATGGGTAGTAGAAGGGAGTGATAAACATGAACTATGACAATATGACCAGCTACAGAAATAAGGACTATGATTGTATGAATATTTCCTCCCCGTTTTGTTTTGAGTACGTTTGCATTTGTACATAAGCAAATATCTTATTTTCCTCTTATGACATAAGTTGTATTGTTCATGTTATAGTATTTAAGTCATAGGATAGGAAGTTTAAGAGTGACTGTTAAAAACAAACAAACAAAAAAACCACTACAATAAGATACCACTTCATACTCATTAGGATTGCTATTATTTTAAGAAACTGAAAATAAGTGTGGGTAAGGATGCAGAGAAATAGGAACATTTGTATATCATTGGTGGGAAGGTAAAATGGTGCAACCACTATGGAAACAGCTAAGTGAAACAAGCCAGACACAAAAGGACAAATATTGTATGAATTATCCTACATGAATACTTAGAATAAGCAAAATTCTTAGAGACAGAAAGCAGAATGGTGTTATCAGGGGGAAAGGGAGGAGGGAATGGGAGCTATTGCTAAATGAGTACAAGTTTTTGGTTGACACGATGAGAATAATCTGGAAAGAGTCATGAAAATTACACAATATTGTTAATGTACTTAATGTCAAACAGTTGTTCACCTAAAATGGTTAAAATGATTTTTATGCTATGTATGTTTTGCCACAATTAAAAACAAACAAATGTTTTTAAGTTGTAAAAAAAAAAAAATGAATGAATGTTACATAAGTACTTGCACCCTATTTTGGAGAGGTGTGTTTCTGGTTGTACACAGGACAGCTGAGTCCTGTTAGGTGAAACATATGTCTGTTATTGTGTTCTATTTAGAAATTAAGCATGTTTCAAAGTGATGTGTATAGCCGCCAAGTTGACAAGGGGTGGATTGTGATGGTTAGGTTCTGGTGTCAACTTGACTAAGTAATTACGCCCAGTTGTCTGGTCAGGCCAGCACTGGACTGACCATTGCTCAAGGATATTTAGTGACTGGTTGATAAACCAGAAGGTTGGTGTATTAAATCATCAGCCACTTTGATTGTATCTGTGGCTGATTACATCTGTCATCAACTAAGGTGTGTCTCCCACAATGATATAATCCAATCAGGTGAAGCCTTTTAAAGGAGAAGAGAGAGTTTTTCACTGCTTCTTCAGCCAGTGACCCCTCCTGTGGAGTTTGTCCAGACCCTTCATCAGAGCTGCTAGCTTCATATCCTGTCCTGCAGATTTTGAAATCTTCCATTCCCAAGGTTTTGTGAGTCACCTTTATAAATGTCATATTTACAGATATTTCCTGTTGGTTCTGCTTCTTTACAGAATCCTGACTAATACAAAGGCCTAACAAACACACACAATTAAGTAATAGCTTAGAAAATTCAGTTTTGTAAAGATGTGAAAATGCCAAACTGATTTATTGATTCAGTATAATTCCAATCAGAATGTCCATCAGATATTTTGAACAACTCAACAAGCTAATTTTGAAACTTATATGGAAGGACAAAAACCAAGGAATAGTCAAGAAGCTTCTAAGGAAGAATACAAATAGATACTCAATATCCATATATCAAGATTTATCATAAAGAGATAGTAATTAAGATCACAAAGACAGACCCACTTAACAATGGAAGAGAATAGAGCCAACAATATACCTGTTCAAATGGCTTCATACCTACAGGAACATGGATTAAAGCCTGATAGGTGACAAACATGGCTTTACCCACCACTGGAGAAAGGAGAGACTATCAATATTGGTACTGAAAAAACAGATTATTCATACAGGGAAAAATGAATTTGGGAGGCTGTCTTAGTTTGCCAGAGCTGCTATGACAAATACCACCCAATAGGTTGGCTTAAACACAAGCGTTTATTGTCTCATGGTTTGGAAGGCTAGATGTCCAAAATTAAGATGTCAGCAAGGCCATGCTTTCTCCTGGGGTTGATGGCGTTCTGGTGATGGCAATCCTCTGTCACCTAGACATCTCCTTTTCTGCTCTCTGGCTTCATCTGACTTCAGCCTTCTACTGACTGACTGTGTCCAAATATCTTCTCCTTATAAGGCCTCCATTCATACGTGTTAAGGCTCATCATGATTTAGTTTGGCTTCAGCTAAAAAGGATATTCAAAGATCGTATTCACCATAACTAATAATGAGTCCACACCTTAACTAATGATAATGTCTTCAAAGGTCCTATTTAAAAAGTGGGTTCACACCCACAGGAACATGAATTCAGAATTAAACGTGTTTTATGGGTGTTATAGTTTCCTGGGCTGCCCAAAGAAAATATCAGGAAATATCAGGAAATTTAAAAAGTGGGTTCACACCCACAGGAACATGAATTCAGAATTAAACGTGTTTTATGGGTGTTATAGTTTCCTGGGCTGCCCAAAGGAAAATATCAGGCATAAACAATGGGAATTTATTCATCCACAGAGTCTGGGAAAATGTCCAAATCAAGATATCATCAAGGCAATGCTTTCTTCCTGAAGACTGGCTGCCAGCAATCCTTGCCTCCTCTGCCATATGGCAAGGCACATGGCGGCATCTGCTGGTCTCATCAAACTCATCCAAAGGTGCTACATACAATGGGTCCATACCCACAGGAATGCATTTGATTTAAGAACATGTTTTTCTGGGGTATATACAGCTTCAAATATAAAAATCAATTCCAGGTAGACTAAATGTAAAATGTAAAGCTTCAATAAGAAAATATGGGAGTTTCTTTTTTTTTTCTTTTACTTCAGAGAGGGAAAGATTTCATGAAAAGATGCAGGGAGCTAACCACAAAAGAAAGACTGATACATTCCACTTTATTCATGTTAAAACTTCTTTTCATCAGTAGACATCACGAAGAAAGTGAAAAACAGGCCACAAACTGGAAGAGAATACATGTCAACAAATTGTGGAAAGAAATGGAGAAGACCCAAATGAGAACAAACAAGAGCTATTTATTCATAACTTGCTACAGCTTTGGGAGTGAGCCATCACTTGTATTTGGCAGAGACTCAAACGCAGATAGAGGAGGAAAGGTTTATAATGCACAGAAGAGAAGACTAAGTGAGTTCTTTTATGAAGATTCCCATAAAGTGTGTATCTTGAGCACTTGATATAAAAAGTTCATATGTCCCAGGTTGTAAACAAAAGATCAAGCAGTTTTTTTTTTTTTCACATGGGCAGGCACTGGGAATCGAACCCAGGTCCTCTGGCATGGCAGGCAAGCATTCTTGCGTGCTGAGCCACCGTGGCCTGCCCTCAAGCAGCTTTTTAATGATTGTAAGGACTTCACCTTTTTGGCAAGGAGATGCTTTCACCTATGTTGACAATAGACATACAATAACTAAAACATATTCCTATCCCATGCAGGTGAACGTTGGGTAAAATCCATCTGAAGGTGTTCTAAATGTCCTTGAACATTTGGTTACTGGTCACATCCCACCTCTACCATTTTTTCCACAATTATGCTGTTGACTACGTGTGCTGGTTTGAAATTATGTATCTTAGAAAAGGGTCATGTTTTTTCAATCCATTCCTGTGGACGCAGATCTATTGAGGGTGGGACTTTTTGATTGGGTAATTTCCATGGAGATGTGACCTACTCCATTCAAGAAGGGTCTTAATCCCTTACTGGAGTCCTTTAAGAGAATAAAAGAGAGAATCCAAAGAAGCTCAGTGAGGAGGCCATTGGAATCAGAAGGTCAAACCAATGAAACTCATGAACAAAGGACCAGCAGACACTAGCCATGTGCCTTGCTATCTGACAGAGGAACCTTGGATACCAGCAGCCTTTCTTCAGAGAAGGTATCCTCTTGTTGATGCCTTAATTCAGACATTTTCACATTCTTAGAATTTTAACTTGTAACTTAATAAATCTCCATTGTTAAAACCCAACCCATTTCTGCTAAATTGCTTTCCAGCATCTTTAGAAAACAGAAACAACAGGTGACCCATAACCTGAAAATAACCTCAGCTGTCTTTTAAAAGTTTCTCTACCAATGTTGATTTAATAGAATAGCAAATTTATCTATCCCATGGTGAGTAGATTCTTGAAGGAATTTAGCTACTATCCATTTGAAATCATCTGGTGCCACCAAACAGCCATCTTGAGAGCAGCAGAGATTTTCTGAGTGAAGGTTACAACAGGTTTCCATTCTTCCTTTTCAATATCTGGGACTAAACATTGATATTTTGTAATGGCCTCTTTGAATCCCTACGGGCAGTTATCCTTTGAAGGTTTAGATATAATCATAATCTTCGTTAAGATGATTTGTGTAGCATAATAATTTGCTAGGTCATTTCCTTTAGCTTCCATATTATGTTATAACATGGAACTCAACTTTTATAATAACTGCCTTTTTAGGAAGTAAGAATGCATTTAGCTGTTCCTTAACTTGTTGTCCCTTTCTGATGGGGGATCCGGTAGATGTGTGAAACACCCTTTGTTTCCAAAGCATCCCAAAGTCATGTCCTACTCCAGAAACTTACCTGTTCTCTGTATAAAATGTTTCCTCTCTGGTCTTTAGCTAGTTGGCAAACTCTAGTAAGTTCTGCCATCTGGGCTCATTTCATTTCAGGTAGAGGATTATATTCTAAAGGAGATCTTAAAATAGTGATAGCGTATCTTGCTTGGTGTTCTAGTTTGCTAGCTGCCGGAATGCAATATACCGGAAACAGATTGGCTTTTAAAAGGGGGAATTTAATGAGTTACTAGTTTACAGTTCTGAGGCTGAGAAAATGTCCCAATTACAACAAGTCTATAGAAATGCCCAATCAAAGGCATCCAGGGAAAGATACCTTGGTTCAAGAAGGCTGATGAGGTTCAGGGTTTCTCTCTTAAGTGGAAGGGTATATGGTGAGCACAGTCAGAGTTTGTCTCTCATCTGGAAAGGCACATGATGAACACGGTGTCATCTGCTAGCTTCTTCTCCCCTGGCTTCTGGCTTCATGAAGCTCCCCGGGAGGCATTTTCCTTCTTCATCTCCAAAGGTCGCTGGCTCATGGACGCTCTGCTTCATGGTGCTGCAGCATTCTCTGCTCTCTCCAAATCTCCCATTCTCCAAAATGTTTCTTCTTTTATAGGACTCCAGTAAACCAAGCAAGACCCACCCAAATGGGTGGAGACATGTCGTCATCTAATCCAGTTTAACAACCACTCTTGACTAAATCCATCATCCAGGGAGTTGATCTGATTACAGTTTCAAACATACAGTATTGAGTAGGGATTATTCTGCCTTTACAAAATGGGATTTTGATTAAAATATGGCTTTTCTAGGGGGCATACATCCTTTCAAACCAGTACACTTGGTGACCTCCAGTTTCATTTCTGAGATATGATCCATCAACAAATAAAATTAGGTCTGTCGAACCTTCTCGACCAAAGGGGGAAGAGTGAAATGAGACTAAGTGTCAATGGCTGAGAGATTCCAAACAGAGTCGAGAGGTTATCCTGGAGGTTATTCTTATGCATTAAGTAGATATCACCTTGTTGTTCAAGATGTAGCAGAAAGGCTGGAGGGAACTGCCTGAAAATGTAGAGCTGTGTTCCAGTAGCCATGTCTCTTGATGATGATTGAACAATGATATAACTTTCACAATGAGACTCTGTGAATGTGAAAACCTTGTGTCTGATGCTCCTTTTAGCTACTATATCAACAGAAGAGTAGAACATATGGAATAAAAATAAATAATAGGGGGAACAAATGTTAAAATAAATTTAGTTTGAAATGCTAGTGATAAATGAAAGCGAGGGGTAAGGGGTATGGTATGTATAATCTTTTTTTCTCT
>PVIY010061772.1:0-11114 GCA_004026745.1 Myrmecophaga tridactyla | reverse complement strand
CACAGTCAGAACCCTCCCAGCTCTGAATTTATCATTTCTAGATTTCTATACTCTGCCCATAATCTCCTAAATTTCCTGCTCCCTTAATCTCTTGGCCCAAAACATTATTCCTCAACTTTATTAAGGACCTTCGCCCTTGGTCCTTCTAATTAATCTCAAACTATCACCTCTTCTTGACTTCATTAAATTAATCAGCTGAGCTTCATTTCCCCTACTTATAAAATGGGAGTAGTGATGCCCACCTTACACATTTGATGTGAGGATTAGAGATAAATCATGTTAAACACTTAGTATTGTTCCTTACTAAGAGAGGCGTTAAATGTTAGTTACTAATCTTGGCCCACCTGAACCTCATGGTTTATTACTTAAATGTCTCTCTTGCTAAGGACAGTTCCCTTGTCCTTCATCCTACTTCTGCACCTAATTAGCAAAACTCTAACCTTGGATCAACCAGCCACTCCCTTTTCCCATCTCATATCTGGGCTGCTGAACACTGCAGAAAAGAAATGCCACAACTGCTTGGATTGATGCCACCCCAAATTCATGGTCTTCCACATCAGTAGAGCCACCAACACTACACAGCAAAGCGTTTAACTAGCCCTGGTCTGCTTCCTTTCTCCTTCCCCACCTTACTATTTTCAAACCTTCACCACTGACTTTCCCCATCACTCTCAGAAAATGAACCCTATTTTAGAGAGGAGACCATCTTGCAAGAACACATTCTCCATTTCCTGTCCCTCCCCACAACACAGAAAAATATAAACATAATCAGAGCCAGCCTTACGTCTTCTCTTCTAATTTTAGCTAAGCCATTGTCCTTCTGAATTTCAAATGTCACTCCTTCCATCTGTTCATTGATCTCATCTTTTCTTTTCCTTGGAAATCTTCCTTAAATCAAGTATATCTCCTCTTTTCTGTATCTTCACCTTGTTTCTTTGCTGTATCTTGCCTTTAACCTCTCCCTTCTTGTCTCTTTATCTCCTCTTACTGGTCATCTGTCTTTCTCTTTTCCTCTAAGAGCCATGTTTCTCCAAAGAACAATATAGTTTTTCATCTCTGCTCCATCCTTTCCTAAGACCTCTTCACTGTATCTGTGCTTCTTCATTTCCTTTAAAGTAAATCCCCTCTTGCAAATATCTCTCTAGTTGCAAAAAAAAACGGCATGTTCTACTCCTTACCTTACATTACCTCTCTACTACACAGAATGTTATTTAACACTCTTCCTTCTTGAAATGAGTTCCTCATTTGAGCGTTATATCACGACTGATTTGCCTCCTTCATCTCCTAGAGAGAAAAGTCTCATTCATTTATAGGGTTTTACTTACCATTTAAAATTAATACTCTATCTACATGTCTAAACCAGACCTCATTCCAGATCTAAGAAGCTAATAGATAACTAAAGGAAAACAAGTAAAAAGTCTCTCAACATGAATGGCTTAGAGCTTTTCCAACCAAATATGTCCCAAATTGAACTCACTGTCTTCCCTCTGCCTATGAATCTACTTACCTCCTGTTTTTCCTATCTTGACAAACAATACCACCTTCCAACCATTTTCTCAAGTCAGAAACATATTGCAACTTCATATTCAGTCAGTGATTAAGTCCTGTCAATATTTCCTCCTTAATGCTCCTAAATTCTTCTTTAGGATTATTTGTCCGTGGTCACTGTTGTACTCTTGGCCTTCTATGTAATTTACTGCTGGAAGCTCCTTACTGTTTCTGCCATGAGCCATTGGAGTTATGCTCTAGCTCATCACCCAGACTGCTACCAGGTCTCGTCTTGATTGAAATTATTTCCCCACTATCCCTCATTACTTTGAACTAGTACCAAGTACCATTTATCCAGCACTTACTATGTATCAGCAATTTAGCATGTTACTGGTTTAGAGAATTTCTGAAAATATCCATAAAGTGAAAATAAAATGGGGACTGAATTATTAATTAAGGTACCTAGGATTAAACAATGAGTAGAAGAAGCAAAGCTGCAATTCCAATGGGAAAAAAATAAAAGATGTTAAGAGCTGTACTGTCCCATTTTGGGGATCCAAACTTCTTAGCAGAGCATACCAGAGGATTGATCATTAGCCTTTTTCTGTTTCTCCAGCCTCATTTCTTGCTGATACTTTTCCTTGTATCTGCTCCATTCCAATGGTAACCTATAAATTTCCTCAACTGACCATAGTCTGTAATAAAATAATGGTCACATATCAGTAGAAGAATTTCTCTATCAACCAAGATGATGAACAGATGAGATAATTGACCATTTATGCTGTATTCCTCAGAAGATACTCAAGTCACTTAATCAATAATCATTCATCCAACAAATACTTAGTGCACAACTACTATGTGCATCATTATTTTAGGCTCTTGGGATACATAAGTGAATAAAACAGACACAAATAGACACACACACAAGATCCCTTTATTCACAGCACTTCATTCTAGAGGGGGAGAGGGTGGCAATTTGCAATTTTAGAATGGTCAGAAGAGTAAGTTTGGAATTTTATTCTGGAATAAATGGGGGCCATTCTAGAGTTCTGTTCAGAGAAGTGTCATGATCTGACTAATATTCTAACAGAAGCACTCTAGCATATAGGCTCAGAAAAGATTTTCGTGGATAAAGGACAAAGGAAATAATTCAGAGAAGATGATGTCTCAGAACAGGGAGGCAGCAGCAGAGATGGAGAGATGAGGTCAAATCTTGGAGCTATTTTGAAAGTAGATTTGCTCACAGATTCCAAATGGGGTGCAAAAGAAAGCAAGGCATTGAGGTTGACTCCAGCGTTTAATGGTCTGAAAAACTAGAAAAGTGCAGTAGCCATTGAACGTGAGGCTACAGAAGAAATCTCTGAGTTTAGTCTTTCACGTCAAGCTTATCCTTTCTCCTCAATAACCAGTAATTGTTCATGCACATGAAACCTTTGAAAAAATATCCCCATACCCAGAGAGAAAAAAATGAGTCAATCAGGAAGGGCAATGGTGGCTCAGCAGCCAGAGCTCTCACCTGCCATGCCGGAGACCCAGATTTGATTCCCGGTGTCTGCCCATGCCAAAAAAAAAAAAAAAGCAATCAATCCCACATCAAATTGTAGAATGTAATAATAAGTCGACTGGATCAGTGGGTTCTAGCTACCCTGATAGTCCATATGGTCTAAAAGAATAGTATAGTACGCACTGCATCTGTAACAGATGAGTCATAATAAGAACAATTTAAAACTTGCAAAAATATAATTAAACACCAGAGCAGATTTTAAGATTTATTCTTAAAAATCTATTTTCATTTGGTTTTGTTTTATAATCCCCCCCTTTGCCCCCTCTTCCTGTGCCTCCTCTTTTTCCTCATCTTCTTTCTTGTTCTACCACCTTCTGCTTTGTTATTCATTTTTCCTTTGTAAAATTAGGATTTTTTTTTTCCTGGTAGCTCTGTTACATTTTCAAAGCATTGGTCTTATTCTGAAATTTAAACTGTGATTTCTGAAGTACATGTGGATTAAATCTCATCCAAATTCATCCTATTTTAACTCAGTTTCTTCTCCCTTATTAGCAATGCAAAATAGCCAGATCTACTACAAAGCCTAACTGATAATGGGAGGCAGGAATCTGTCCTTGTGAGTAGGTGGAGTTGATGATGCCAGAGCAAAGTATACCCACTGCTTTAAAAATAGAGAATGCCTTTCATCCCATCACTTAAAAGGGAAATCGCCTTAGGATGAGGTAAATCAAATATTTCTGTCAGTCTGAAAAAAGAAAAAGAATCGATTTAAATTCACAAGATTTAGGAATCACTCTTTACAGCTTATAAACTGAGTGATTTGGGGCAAGTCACTTCCCTTCTCTTCCTCATTTGTAAGACATCATTGTGTAGAATATATCTCTCTCTTTCCTTCCTATTTATCTTATTTTTGCCTTCCTTTTATCTTTACTTCCTCTCTCTCCCTCCCTTCCTTCCTCCCTCTCTTCTTTCCTTCCTTCCTTCTTATTATACCTCATTCCATGTATTAGTTTCCCAGCTGCTATCACAAATACCACACAATTGGGTGGCTTAAACAACAAGCATTTATGGGCTCAGTTTCAGAGGCCAGAAATCCAAAATCACCAAGGCTTGCTCCCTCCCTGAAGACTGTAGCATTGTGGTGCTGGCTGCCTGTGATCCTTGGAGTTCTTTGGTTTCCCCGTCATGTGGAAATGCCCTCTCTTTTCTTTTCCGACTTTCCACTGATTTAAGCTTCCAGCTCCTTTCTTTGGCTTTCTCCAACTATATCTGGATTTCTTCTGATTATAAAAGACTCCAGTAATCCAGATTAAGACCTACCCTCATTAAAATGGGCCATATCTTAACTAAAAATAACATCTGCAAGAGATCCCATTTACAATGGTTCATACCTACAGGGACTTGGATTAAGATTCAGATCATGTCTAAACTAGAATGCGTCATTCGATGTACCACAGTCTGCCCTCCGGATCCCAAAAAGACATGTTCTTTCCATCTGCAAAATATATTCACCCATCCTAATAACCCAAAAGCCTTGAGTCATTTCAGTAACAATTCCAAGTTCAAAGTCTCATCAAAATAATAAGTTATGGGTGGGGTCTCTCTTATGGCAAAGTTCCTCTCTGTCTGATGGACCTGTGAAACCTACAAAACAAGTTACCTGCTTCCAAAATAAAATGGTGGGACAGACATAAACTAGGCATTCCAATTCCAGAAGGAAGGAATTGGAGGGAAAACAGGGATCACAAGCCACAAGCAAGTCTGCAACCCAGCACAGCAAACCCCATTAGATCTCAAGGTCTGAGAGCCATCTATAGCCGGATACTTTGCCCTCCAGGCCTACTGGAGAAGCCACAGTGATCATGTTCTCCCTGAATGCTGGGACCCCACCATCTCAGAGCACAGGAGTGGTGATCTTGCTCTGTCTAAAAACTGAGGCATGACCCCACCCTTTCCAAACATTGAGGTAGCGGCCAAACGCTCCCTGAACAACTGGGCATAGCTCCACTACCTCTGAGCATCGGGATAGCAGCTGCATCCTCTCCAAACATTGAGGCAGGAGGCCTGACCCCTCCAAGCACAGGAGTGGACATCCCTTTCCAGACACATGGATCACCCTCTCTCTTGCCTGAGGAGGTTCTTTCAGTCCAGAACTTTGTTTCCATGGTTCAGCCCTTGATGTCATTCTTCCTTCAGGACATATGGGACTTGTGGTAGATTTCAATCAGAACATGTCCAAAAAAATGATGGAAATTGGAGTCGAAAGTCAAGAATACAAGTAAGAAGAGCAAAACTCACCTATAAAGCTGTGATAGTTGATCTCTAAGCAATTAAAAGTTGAAGATATTTGGCCTAGGTTATCATATTTTGGTTGGAGTTACAGTATCCAGTCAATGCTCTCAGCTGGATAAAAGCAATCACATGTCTTTATGGAGAAGTTTGCAGCCTCATCTCATTTTACTCAAACACTTGCACATATGATGTAGGTATTATCACCCCTAATTGAGACTTTCTAAAAGTCTCCCTATTCTGTGCACTTACTAGGTGTATGGACTTTGGAAAGTTGTTTAAATTCTCTGAACTCAGTTTCATTACCTTTAAACACCATAGTAAAACACAAATGTTGCAATAAGAATAAAATAATACACTATCACCACAAACTTAGAGGCTTAAACAACACAAATGTACTATCTTAAGTTATCCTTAGGTAAGAAGGCTGGACACAGCTTAACAGGATGCTCTGCTCTCCGACTACAAGCCTGCAATCAGATGTCACTGTGCTGCTGTTTTCACTGGAATCTCAGGGTTCTCTTCCTGAGTAATCAGATGATTGGAAGAATTCAGTTCCTTGCAGTTGTGAGGCTAAGGCACCAGTTTTCTTGCAGGTTATTGGCCAATGATTACTCTTAGTTTCTAGAGGCCACCCACAGATCCTTACCATGTAGTTCTCTTCTAATCATTTGCAACGTGGATGCTTGCTTTCTTCCAACCAGGAGGACTGTGTCTGTTGCTGCTTTCTGTCTCTTTTAAGAGCTCACCTGAATTAGGTCCAGTTCTCCCAGGGTAATTCAATTTTGAGATTAATCAGTCAACTGATTAGTAACCTGATCACAGTAGTGATAGCCTATCATATTCACAGTTCTCACACACACTCGATAGGTGGAAATTATATAAGAGCTTGGGTCATTGGGGGTCATCTGAGAATTCTGCCTACTACAATGTTGAATGTAGCACACCATGACATCCAAAATTTCTAAGTGCTGTCCTCTTGGTTCCATCTTTTTTTCACATACCATGTGGTTGTTTTAAGCTATTACATACCCTCCAAAAAGACCATATTCTTTTAATCCATTCCGGTTGGTGTCGACCTATTATGGGTGGGACCTTTTCATTAGGTAATTTCACCTGAGATGTGACCTGCCTCATTCAAGGTAGGTCTTGACCGTCTTACTGAAATCCTTTATAAGAGTATAAAACACATATAGAAGCTAAGAGATGAAATTCAGAAAGGGTCCCAGAGAAACACCAGGGAAGTTTAGAGAAAAACCCACAGAAAGAAAAGCCAGAAGCTGAAGCAACACAACCCAGGAGAGAAGGACTAGCAGATGTCACCATGCGCATTGCCTTGCTATCTGACCGATAAGTCGCCAATAACTGGTCTTCAGAGAAGGTATCATTCTGTTGATACCTTAATTTGGACATTTTCACAGCCTTAGAATTGTAACTTATAAGCTAATAAATCTTTATTGTTAAAAGCCGGTTCATTTCTGGTATATTGCATTTCATCAGCTTTAGCAAACCAGACACACCAGAATCTTGACTATAGTATTTGACTCAATAAAGACACATTTATAGAAAAAAATTACCTCAAGAATTTCTCAAATTCATGATTTTTTCCTTCATTCATTCATCTGTCACTCATTTAACAGATATTTGCTGACTACTACATGCTAGGCACGATGCTAGACGGTAGAGGTGTAATGATGAGTAAAACAGGTATGGGTTCAGCCTTCCTGGAGCTTATTGTTAGAATAAAGGACAAAATAAAGACAAATGAACAATAAGAAAAAGAAACAAATAAATATGACCCTTGCTAATTGTGATACGCTTGTAGTCACTAGAGGGCTTTTAGCCATATATGACAATATTCAGACTACATTTTTAGAAGATGATTCTGACCTTGTATGGAAAATTGGTTGAAACTTTAAGATATTGTTTGTTGAAAATCACTGAGCCTATTCAGGAAATAAGAATTTGGTACTTTTTACCATACAGAAATATATCTACCTCAAATTCTTTTCATACTGAGGAAGAATATACTTTTTTGGTTTAGTTTAAGCTTCAGAACATTGTATTGGACCACAATCCTAGTAGGTAAAATTAAGATTTGTCAGCTCCAGTCTAGTCATTGAAGACTTTCTCAGTATCTTCTCAATCTTCTTCCAAGTAGATGTGATCTCAAACTTTCCTCCAACTCTAATGTTTCATCACTTAGGATTAATTTGGCTGCACATAATAAAATAATAGTTTCCTAAACAAGATAGAAGTTTATTCCTCTCATGTAAAAAAGTAGTGAAGATATTCTGAAGATAAGTGCTTCATAGTTGGTGTGGTCATAGACCTAAGCCTCCGAAAACTTCAGCTCATGACGTCCACCTGCAAGATGCCTCCAAAGGGTCATGGAGAATATACCAGGTGACCTTTAAGGAAATTTTTGTTAAGCTCTCCAAAATAACAGCAACAGCAACAACAATAATACTTCTGCTTATTCTGCTTTCATCTCATTTGCCAAAATCTAGTCACGTGACCATACATAGCTGTAAGGAAGATTGGAAAATGGAGTCTTTCACTCCAGGCAGCCATATGGTCAACTAAACTCCAAGGTTTCCATTGATAACAAAGGAAAGGAAAATGGAAACTGCTGTAGGAAACTGGCAGTCTCTGCCATGTAGTAAAAGCCAGGAGGTAGGACTTGAGTGGAATGGGCAGAGGGTACAATCTTTGGCCAGTTTGATTCTAGGCCATTTGGGGTGACACAATCTAGACAAAAAGGGTCCCCCTCAAGGCACAGGCTCATTAACCAGAGTTCTCAATATAGAAACTGAAACCCCAGTTAAGACTGGTGCATCAATGTTTTATAATTAAAAAGTGGAAAAGTTGAAAGTCTTGGTGGATGAGTCAGGCCTATGACACAAATTCACTTTGAGCTAGCTTAAACAAAATGGAAAGACACTTGTCTAATACTTAGAACATCGGAAAGCACTAAACAGCCAAGACTTTGGAAGATCAGTTGTTGAACTTGCCTCAGGGATAACCAGATACTGAGGGGATCTTCTAAGTACGGTAATATTATCAGGACTTTCTTCCTACTTCTCATCTCCATTTCTTTGGGCGTAAACTTTATTTTCTTGGATTTTGCAAGATGATAAATATGTGGAATGCCTCTTGACCACTCGGTCAAAGGTCATGTCCCACAATTCATGACCAGAAAGAAAATAAAGAAATCCAATTTCTGAAAAGGGACTCTTGTTCTTCCAGTATGGGAAATATTCCCATTCATGGACCAATCAATTGATCCAGGTGAATGAAGACAGGGACAAGTGGGAGTTTTCAGTTTTCCCCTGAAAAAAAGGGGAAAGCTACTAAACAAACTCAGCAGAGGTCTGTTAGACTTGGAGTAGGTGTCCTAAAACTTTGGAAGTTTTGAATATCAGTTTCACCAGCAGAATAATGGGAAAAAAGAGATTAGATCTATCTGTACATATTCTGGATTTTTAATATTTCTTCAGGGATAATTTGAGAATAAGATTCATTTAAGGAACAAAGGATATTATTAAGAGATGACTTCATTTTGTTCAGTTTTATAGAGAGACAATTTCTAGACCCTTTATATTTCTGGCCTCGTATAACTGAGCTAAGCTTTTATCTGGTGTACATTATATAACCTCTCAGTTCCTCCACCCAGCTGCATAAGAGTCAAGGGCGCTCCCTTGATTTCCCCTCCCAGACAACCCAAAAAAATATAGACAGTGGGAATCTAACCAGTTTTGTACTAGGCTTAGGTCAAAGGTTTTCTGTACTCTCTTCCACTGCTTGGAGTTGAATGGTGAGCTTTCCACAACTTGAGCAGTGCTGACATTCAGAATTTTGATTTAAAACTTTGGGATGGAAGCAAAGAAAGCAAGTGGGCTTTCCACTCATCTTTGTTCCTAATCCAGTGTGCTAGTTAGAAAGTGTTGTGTACCCCAGGAAAGCCATGTCTTTTAATCCTGTAGGATTTTTTTTTTACCCTAATTGTAGGGTAAAAACCCTTTTGATAGTTTATTTTCACAAAGAGTTGACACTCCCAGTTGTAGTGTGAACTTTTGATTAGATTATCTCCAGAGTGATGTGGCATGCCTGACTGTGGGTGTGACCTTTTGGTTAGATGGGGATGTGGCTCCACCCATTCAAGATGGGTCTTGATTAGTTTACTGGAGTCCTTGCAAAGGGGAAGCATTTTGAAGAAATCTCAGATGCAGATGCTTGGAGAACAGCTGTTTCAGAGCTGACAGAGACATAGATGTGTGGAAATGCTTGGAGTGCCAACTGAGAGAGTAGAAGCCTAGACATGGGCATAGCCCAGCAGACATTGCCATGTCCCTTCCCAAGAGATGCTAAGCAAACCAGAAACCAGAGTCGTGTCCTGGAGGAGTTAAGTGAAGGCCTATAGATACTTAGAGAGGAAACCACAGGAAACGGAGGCTGAAAGCAATGGAGCCCAAGAGCTCAGTTTTTAGTTTTAACAAACTAAAATAGATTTTGGTACTACGAGTGGGGTGGTGCAGTGGTTTGCAAATACCAAACATGTTGGAACAGCTTTTTAAATGGATAAGGGAAATATTCTGTGATAGTTGTGAGACGCTTGATAGAGAAGGCCTAGAATGCTTTGATGAGACTATTGGTAGAAATATGAACTCTAAAGATAACTCTAGTGAGGCTTTAGAAAGAAATAATGAACATGTCATTACAAACTGGAAGTAAGTGTATCAGTTTGTTAATGCTACCAGAAGCAATATACCAGAAATGGAATGACTTTTAAAAATGGAATTTAATAAGTTACAAGTTTACAGTACTAGTGTTGAGAAAATGTTCAAACTAAGGCACCAACAAGAGGTTACCTTCAATCAAGAAAGGCTGATGCCATCTAGAACAGCTCTGTCAGCTGGGAAGGCACGTGGTTGTCATCCACTGGTCCCTTGCCCCTGGGCTCCTTTGCTTTCAGCTTCTGTTTCCTGTGTGGGTTCCTCACTTGGCATCTGTGGGCCTTCACTTAACTCCTCCAGGACACAACTCTGGGTTCAGGTTTGCTTAACATTTCATGGGAAGGCACAATGTAGCATCTGCTAGACTCTGCATCTCCAAATGTCTGGGTCTCTCCTGTTGGCTCTGTCAGCTCTAAAGCAACTGTTCCCAAAGCATCTGCATATAAATTTCCAAATGTCTATCTTTTTGCATCTAAGATTTCTTCAAAATGTTTCCCCTTTTAAAGGTCTCCAGTAAACTGATTAAGACCCACCTTGAACGGGTGGAGTCATATCTCCATCTAATCAAAAGTTTACACCCACAATTAAGTGTGTCACATCTCTGTGGAGATAATCTAATCAGTAGTTGCCACCATATGATGTTTAATCAGGACTAAAATAAATGGCTGCCCCCACAAGATTGGATCAGTGTTGGGAGCAGTCAATACGGATGTACACTGAGTTTAGCAATGCCGGTAACATGGCCGCCAGAGCGGAGCCCACTTCCTTGTTCTTCTTTCTCCCCGCTCCTTTGTTCTCCGTTTCCCGCCACTGCCCAGGCTGATAAAGCAGTACACACGCACAAGGCGTGAAACTAAAGTCCGCCTTCCACCCCAGCAACAGCAGCCACCAATCCCTAAGCCTTGTCGCTCACCCCAGCAACAGCAACAGCCAATCCCTAACTTCCACTTCCTTACCCACCACTCCTCCCCTTCCCAAGAGTATATATGCTTTGTTCTCTCAATAAAATTTTGCAGCTTGATCAGAATACTTGTCTTGCTGTCATTCTTCGTGTCTCTTGTCCCATACCATTCTTTCCCTCACAGGAGTTGGAGCCT
>PVIY010061771.1:0-11114 GCA_004026745.1 Myrmecophaga tridactyla | reverse complement strand
ATCTTTCTGTGGGATGAAATCAGAATTCCTACTGCTGCTTCTCTAAGCATTTTAATATAAAATGTTTTAATTGTTTTTGAAAACCTTTAAAAAACAATTTTCTCCATGAATTTTTGAAAACTGTGTTTGTATATTATTTTGTTTCCAAGACCTTTTCTATTTTATTATTAATCAATAGCAATATTATTAAATTAGTGCTATTTTACACCTTGTCTTTCTGAATGTAGGTTTAATGATTCCATTCAATTTTGTTTAATACACTTTTCCAATAAGGTTATGACTATATGTAACCAGGTTTCATTCAACCTGCCAGTTTTTTATTTCATAAATTCATAGTTTCTTTAAATATGTTTGAAAAATGCATAGTTTTTCACATGTCTTCCCTAAGACTCAAAAGATAACAAAAGATGCACCATTCCTGATCTTTTGGATCGTACAGTTTACTGGAGAATTTAAAGCACAATTATAACTGTGCATATCACATGAAGTCCTCCAGGAAATGTTACATGAAACAAGAAAATCAGAACGGATTTTCGTGGTTTGCCCAGGATAACAGAAGGGTGATCTGGGAGGAGCTTTGCGTGTTTGACGAGGAACAGAAAAAGAGTGATGTGCCCTTTGAAACTGTTAAAAATAGGTCAAAACCCAAAGCCCTAAAACAATGAAAGACCATTGCACAAGGAAGTGAGGAACCTGCCTCATCCACTTGGGCCCTTATAAAACAGGGTGGTCCAAGCAACATGGGACAGACACAGCAAAAACAGGAAGTTCAGGGCAAGATGTGGAGACCACAACAGGCAGGAGAAGCAAACTGAGTCTGTAGGAATTTCGGCTCCCAGCCTGGCTCCGTTTTTACTCTCCATCCTCACTCTTCCATTCAGATCTATGCTCAAAGGACCTTTTGCCTGTTGGCAGGGATTTTTTCTTTTAATTCATTTTATGAAACAAGCAAACACACAAACAAACAAAAAAACTATTCTAGTTGTTAGTGCAGTAGCTTCTTAGAATTTGACCATCTCTCACAGTCAGAAGTTCACCTAACCTTGTGATCTGAGGCACACACTCACACACTTACATGAAGTGAGCAAAGATATCATGAGAGTATTCTGAATGCACCTGACTTTGTATAAGGCACTCTGACATTTCCTATGGTGCTTGTTTACTCTATGCTATAATTATTACAAAACATACTATTGACCCATTTATGGGAGCTAAACTCAGAATAAACTAGAAGTATGCCTTCCACATGTCTTTTAGCAATTATCTGCTTCTTCAGGTTCTCTCATCATTGGTATTTCTGAGAAATCACGTTCATTCATTCATTCTTATAATATATATTTCATCAGCTATTGCTATAGGCAATCACCAACTCATCAGGTCTGGGTGGAAAAGTATGTAGACTATTGCAACATCCATAAGGACTGACCTCTTCAAGGGAGAGAGCACATGACATTTAATAAAAGTAGCACACGTATTCCTACCATCAAAGTTAAGTGCACACAAGAAGTCATGGTCTCCTCTGGAGGGCATAAGGCATTAGATTGTACAGGAGATGACTCCAGGTCACCGAGCGTGTGTAGGATATTCTATAAGGACAGGAAAGAAAACTGAAAGGAAAAATATTGGGAAGATTCTAGGAAGAGGGAAGCAAAATATGAATTCACTGAATATGAAACTGCGGAGTTCTGGCAAAGTGGCAAGTCACGTTCAATGTCTTAGAGATCAGAAGGGTGAAGGCAGGTGGCAGTGATAGGGGACGATTACAGGTCGGCCTTAAACGTCCAACTTGTGCGTGAAGCTGTGGAAGGTTTCATCACTGTCCAGCAGGAAGTCACCAGGGGCTCCATGTCATGGAATGTGATCACCCATTTTATAATATGGAAGATGCCTGGCTCTATATGAATATCAACTAATTCTGTAAATACTGGGAAAGTGATGAGGAAATGAAATAGAACCATTGAATTGGGGATGCACAGTGTGGAAAGAATGAGACATTTGAGAAGGAGAAGAAACTTCAGCCTCACTTCATTACCGGAGATAACATTACTATGAGGATGGAATTACACAAAGCTTTTTACATAGTGTGGTCATGGCTCAACCTTCTCAGGATGATGGATACCGTGTTCCCTAGTATGTTGGTGAGAGATTTAGAATATTTCACTTCCTATCAAAGTTTATCAGAAAATACTAGGTGTACCCAAGATTCAAAACCATAGTTTATCTGATTTCACAACTTCTACATTTAACATCTACTGCATCACAGAAAATTTGCAAACAATGGTTGTACTTATTATATTTCCTTTTGTGAGATATTCTTTTATTCCCTGTGATCATTTTCTGTTTGGGGTGTTCAATCCACTTCATGTTTGGCTTTGTGAAAAGATATCAGTACTCTTTTTTTGGATAAATTGCTTTTGCTCTTTTGTTAGTATTTCTGAGCTTCAAGGGGATATATCCTGGTCAGAATGGACCAGAACCCAGGCAGGCTTCATTCAAAACAGTCTCTCAAAGAAGACCTGAGATTATACTTATTCTCAAATCCACTCCATCTTCCTCTCTCTCTGCTTTTAGAGCAGATATTATTTTCTTTAAACACAGGATAAAAATTACCAGATCAAAATTAAACTGCTTGTTTACTTGTCCCTGTGGGATTTGCTGGATTCAATTCCATGTTGCCATTTCTAAGTATTTTCAGAATAGGCATCTGATGTTGTGTGTTCTCATAGTATTCACTCCAGATGGCAGTGAGAAGAGGACTTTATTACCTGGGCCAGGGACCTGGGAGTGCTGTGTGTGTGTTTGTGTGTGTGTGTGAGTGTGTGTGTCTGTGTACATTTCTTTGAAGGGGGCATTCCACAGCTTACGGGCATCTAAGTTCATAAATTCTAATAGTTGTAGCATATAATACAGAGTCCAAAGGCAAACCTGTATATTGAAATAAGAGTGACTCTAAATTCCAAGGGATATAACTGCAACTAGTTTTACTAAGATGTATCAAGAACAGTGAATCTAATTATAAAATTTATTCAGCTTCCAATATCAGAAAATCCAAGCAAAATAGTTGCATAAAAAAATTTGGGTTTATTTATGTGCACATTCCAGATCCAGGATTAGGAGTTCCAGGGATGGTGCAGCAGCTCAGGAAAGCTGTCTGGGACCCCTAACATCCCCTTTTATTTTTGAGTAGCCGCTGCACTTATGGACATGGAAGCTGCATCCTATTCATGAAGAATGGAATTCAAGGATGCAGTACAAAGGGATGAGCAAGGTGGGACTTTAAAAAATTCATTTTTCTACTATAATGTATATATGATAAGATGCCATATCATGAGCTCAATAAATTTCAAAGACTTGATAGAGTCCATGGAGCCAGAACCCAAACCAAGCAGAATGTGGTCATTCCCCCAAGGACATCTATTGCCAAGGTGATTTAGACACTCAATGGGATATTGTTCCACAGCAAAAAGGATTAAGCTTTTGATGCATGTTACAACATGGATGAACATTGAATACATCATGTTGAGAGAAATAAACCAGACACAAAATACCCAGATGTCATGTTCTCACTTATATGAAATCCAGAGAGGTGGAGGGTGGATTACATTACTAGGGATCAAGTTGAGGAAGTGATATTGTTTCCTGTGTAGAGTTTCTGTGTGAGGTGAAGAAACAGGTCAGGCAACGAGGATGATTGTAGCAACGTGTTGTGAATGTACACATTGCTAATGAAATGAACTCATGATTATGGTTAAACTGCAAATTTTAAATTGTAAAGCTTTAAACTCGCATAAAGTTTTAAATTTTACTTTAGTGTTAAATTTATAAAAATATAAATGGATATATTAACATAATAATTTGAGCACCACACAAGTATGTATGGGGAAAGAAATGGAAACAATCCATACTAGGTGCTAAGCTCAAGTAATGGCACGTTAGAATGTTTAAATGTGTCTTAAAAGATGGGAGTATTTTATAAATAGGGCTAAAATGACAGATGTAGTTTGTGCTGCAAGCATGAACTTCATCATTGTTTTGGCAAAGCATCATCAAGCCAAGAGTGTGGGACCCACGGTTTTACATCGAATGAATACAGTCTCCACTTCGTTGAAGACAAGAAAGGCAATTTTGACCATAAGAGCTGTATCTTCTCCTTATGTCAGTACTTTGGAGATCTGAGGACTTCATCCAGGTGGGAACCTCAGCTGTAACTTTTGGAAGAAACTCTAAGTCAGTGGATGGAGTGAATTGTTGGAGGTGAGATCTATGGAAGGCAGGACAGTGCATGGAGGAGAAATAACAAAAAAGGGAATCCATTGACTCCTATCTGGGCTATTGGAAACAGAGAATCAGGAGGAAAATATTCCTTTCTGTCCAGCCCAGTGTCCCACAGGGCAGAAGAAACGAGGAAATGTATCTAATGAGCAGTTATAGGAGAGCTGTAAAGATCTTCTCTGCTGCTGTCTCTCATCCTGTGCAGCCCTGGGCTGAATGGGACATGCTTGTTTCCTTTGGAGACCCAGCCCTGGTGAGGGGTCGGATGTCAGACTCCTCCCTGATGTCTTGATGGAGAAAGACTTTCAATCCCATTGCCAACCCCCCAAGAAGGAATTTGTACTTCTCCACGAACACCTTCTTCTCAGAGAGAACATCTTGGTGAATTTGAAAGCTCAGCAGATTTTGCAGGAGAAGGTCCAGGAGATGGAAGCCAAGAGCTTTTCCCTGAGGTCACCTGACAGCTGGTTGAGCCCAGCCTAGATCTGAGTTCTTTGCACTTGTTTTCTGCTAGTGAAATATTCAATGCATTTATTTGTCGGGTGAAAAAGTTGTCCATTGGACTCAGCAATGTAGGAATTCCTGTTGGCAGTTAGGGATAGAAATGGAAGTACAATTAGCAGAGGGAATGAGTGGAAGTTAGTGTTTCCAGAAAAAGCAGAATATCTGCCCTTGGGGCTTTGTCCTAAATGGGAGCAAGGAAAAATATCGTATAAGCAATGGAGAAATGGGTAATTGAAGTGAGGGTTTTTTCTTCAAGAAGGTATATTTGAGAATGTTTCTCTATTGATGGAAGAGCTGCTGTTCAATGGATGTAGATTTAATCTGCAACAACATTTCATGAGACAAACACTCCCATATTGCGTATCACATGAGGAAAGGTGATTGTTATTCAATAGCTGTAAGTTGGCATACTAAAAACTTTACTTGGAAATTATTCCTTTTTTTGGGAAAGTTAAATTAATGTGACTTTAATAAACATTTGATTCTCATATTTCAGCCGAATTTTGTTGAAGTCTTGCTCGGGATACTGACACCTGAGTGTTTTAATTGTTTGAGTAACACCTTTCCAATGCAGAACTGGAGGTTTTCTTTTATTTCTATCTTTTTTTTTTTAGCTACCCATCTGCTTGAGTTTTTGTTCTCTTTTGTGTGTGTAGATGTGATTAGGGACATTGTGTGAAAGTTTATCAATTTCTTTTCACCAAGGTGCATACCTTTTGTGAGGTGAAATCCATCTGGCAGTGTTACGTTTTATGTTTCTCATGCTGCCTTTTGAATTTAGAAATTCTTCTTCCTTTGAAATAATGATAATTAGTATTTTATATGCATTCCCCTTTGGTTTCACATCTCTCTTTTCCTTATTACACCTTCTGTCTTTTGCAGCTAGTTCTTTTTATAAAATACCATCATCTTCTCCCTTCACTTGAAAGTGTTCTCCTTTATCATTTGAGCACAGGGTACCTTTGTCCTCTGTAATCTAGTTGGCACATCTGTGATTTTTTCCTACGGTAGTACTGGTGACTTACTCAGAAAGAATAAGGTGTCTGAGTTGTAGAAAACCATGAGCTCATCTTATCTCCTGAAAAACCATTAATTCACTGCCAGGAAGGAACCATTTAAGCTTTTTACAGATATTGATTTAACATCTTAACCATTTCAGAATCATGCCCACCCAATCCACCCCTATAGAGGGGCTTTATTAAGATTTAAAAGAGTTTGGCCCCAATCAGATTTCCACAGCTAATGTATGGTAGACCTGAACTTCAAAATAAATTTCATCTCAATGCAAGATTTTATTTTGCATTCAATGTCATTTACAGGTCTTCTGCCACTTCACATAAAAAATTCCCAGAATGTGTGCTACTTACTATAATTTCTTTTGTGAAATGTTCACTTGTTCTCTTTGCTCATTTTACTCTTAGGTTTTCCATCTGTATGGTGTCTTTTGACCCTGTGAAAACACCACTACTTTTTTTTGGCTAGACTCATTTTTGCACTTTTATTAGTTTCTATGGATATCATGGTATATTCTCAAACTTGGGATGCCACCAGGACCAATGAAAGTTTCTTTATCACAATCCCTCAGGAGTGATTTGAAATTATGATTATTCTATTCAACCAGGACATGGCATTCTTTCTCTCTTTCTTTATAGAGCAGGGTTTTATTTTAATGTTTCTTTAAATGCAGGGCAGAAAATTTTCATATCAAAAGGAAACCCCTAGTTTTCATATGCAAGCAGACTTTCCAGCTTGAATTTCTGGTCACTGTTCCTAAATATTTTGTGGAAATAATACGATGTTGTCAGCTTGCACTGTACTCACTCCTGGCTTACTCAGTTTTTGTGGAGGTGAGAAGAACGTGGTGTTAATAGGGCAACAAGAAACCATTTTGCAGTGTGTGAATCTGTCTCTGCATTTGTGTGTTCGTGTATATGAGTGCCTCTCTTTCTGTGTGTCTTTGCATTTGTGTGCCTTCTGTGTTTGTGTGTCTGTGTGTATGTGCTTGTGTGTCTGTTTTGTGTCGGTTTATGTCTGTGTCTGTCTTAGTTCATTTATGTCTGTGTTTCTGCTTCTGTCTTCATGTCTGTTATATGTGCCTTTGGGTGTGTTTCCATGAGTGTGTATATGTGTGTTTGCTGGGGTTTCCACATTCATCAGAGCAGAACATTGAACCCAGGGCTTCATTTCACATCTCAAGTGCCCCTTGAGGGACATGAAAGCTTCTATGTCTGCCCTGAAGGAAACTTAGTTTTTTTGGCTGCAGGTTCATATTTCTGAAACCCATCGACATAACCTCATCTTATGAGTGGCTGAATTATAGCAGTATGCATGGTTTCTTCTGTGAAAGTGTGTGCCACCATTGGGAAGGAATGGGATCCTGAAAATTGGCATTGTGACCTGTATGTAATGATGATGTTGGGGGGACATTGAAACCCGGAGAAAACTGTGTTCTGCTCTGAGGAATCAGCCTTCCCAATCTCAGCTGAAGGTATTAACCCTGTTTCACTGGACGCCACTATAATGAAATGCCCTGAGGCAGTTGGCTTATAAGACACTGCTATTTCCCCTCATGACACCTGGTCTCCACTCTTTTCTTCCAATCTTATAGCTACACCGAAGTCCCAAAATGTCCCCAAGGGGGAGGTACAAAGTGTGACCTATGAGGAGGTGTACTGCATGCCAAAAGAACAGAATGCTATTCCCAATGTATGCACTCAGAAATCAGGGGGATATGCATGGAGATATTTATGAAGGATATGGGATAAAGGTAGATGGAATATAGAGTTGGGTCACGTTCAAATTAGTGAATGGATCCACTAAGCAGAGATTCTGGATCCAATCATGTAACTTGAGAGGTTAGAAAGGGCCGTGTTAGTTTGTAAGCTTGAGTGGCTGAAGCATGGAACAAACAATATGCTACATTAATGTAGCTCAAGTGACAGAACTGCCCTCATATAATGTAAAATGACGGGATCCAAAGGCTTAGAGAGATTGCAATGTTAGTGTGCATTTATCTTATCAGGCCTTCTTACCTACCCCTGGAATGTCTGAGTATACACCTTTCACAAGTGGGAGGAATAAATTTGTGAGAGCAACTCCTTCATCCCCAAAAGACCCACTGTTCAAAATTTTTTTTGTATGTCAGATACCAGTGTGGGCCAAACTTTTATCCATAAACACTTGGTAGAAGTCACGCAGCAGCAATTAATTGCCAAAGACCAGGTGGGCATGGCTACAAGAGTGGAGAGAATAGGAGAAGCTGAAATCAAATATTCTGACTCACAGAGATGCATTCCATGGCTCTTGCTCTTGGGGTACCAAGAAGTGAAATGGATGGGTAGTCTACTAGATTCTTTCTTTCTATCCATAAGCACAAGAGTTCTAGTTCAAGTGAACAGAAGCCTTAACTGGAATTATGAAAACAAATACATGGCCTCTCAGTCACTTCCTAGACTGGCAACACTAAGAAGCCCAGATCCCTCTGAAGGAAGCCAATGTCAGCATACTACGGAGAAAGTATCTGCTATACTGCACCAAATTTATAGTTTTGTTATTCCTCCCAACAGTCCCCCAATAGAACAATAATCGTTTATCTGGGTGATTGTGCATCTGGGAAAAGGAAATGTTCATGCGTTTGAGGGATTGCCAGATCCTGGCTCTGAACTGACATTAATTCTAGGAGACCCAAAATGTCACCATGGTCCCCAATAAATATAAAGACTTATGAAGGTCCTTATAGAGACATACTCAGCAAATGACAGAATCCCCACATTGGTTCCATGAGGTGTGGAATGAGTGGTGTCATGGCAGGAAAAACCAAGTGGAAAGAAATAGATCTGTGTCTACCTAGTGAAAGAGTGAAACCAAAGAATACCACATTCCTGGAGGTATTTCAGAGATTAGTACCCCCAACAAGGACTTGAAGGATGCAGGGATGGTGATTCCAACTGCATCTTCATTCAATTCTACTCTTTGGCTTGCACAGAAAACAGATGGATCTTAGAGGATGACAGTGGATTTTCATATAGTTAGCCATGTGGTGAGTCCAACTGCAGCTGCTGTGCCAGAGATGATATCATGCTTGGTGAATTGAAGATTGAAGACAATTGAAGACCATTTAAAGATGTTATTTTTATTTAGCATGTAGCCAACTGAATCAGCATGGGTCTTAATTCTATTCTTGGAGGTCTTCTAGAGAAGGTCACAGAGACAAAGCCAAAGGAAAATTCTGGAAGGCAATAGAAGCTAGAAGGGAATAAAGATGACATTTGAGAGAAAATCCAAGGACCTTACGATTGCAGGCAGTCAGTCCAAGAACCGCTCAGTCTACAAGAACTGTGCCTTGCTGACATTTTGATGTTGGACTTGTAGCCTCAAAAGTATGAGCCAATAAATTTCCATTGTTTAAAACAATCCATTGTATGTTATACGTTGTAGCAGCCGGGAAATTGACACATTCTTATGCAGCTATTGACCTGACAAATGCTTTTTTTATAGTCGTAAAGTAAAGGTCACCAGAAACAGTTTGCTTTCAGCTGGCAAGGCCAGCAATATACAGTCACTGTCATCCCTCGGGAGTATATCAGTTTTCTATGCCTATGCCAGTGAGTTGTTTATATGCTCAGGGTTTTGGAAGGAATATAATTGGAAAATTGTTGTCAACGATATCAGGGAGACTTTTCAACATGAAGAAATTTCGAGTGCACATAATCCAGGTGTCCCTGGAGATTGGGATGTAATGGGGAGAGGTAGGGGTTCTAGCAGAGAGGTTGGAATTTGGCAGTTGGGTGTGTCTACTGAACCTCTGTATTGATATTTCATTTTGGTCTTCAGTGTTTTGGAGCAGCTGGAGGGAAGGATCTAGGATTGTGGAGCTGTAGCCCATGCCAAATTTTGTGATCTGATCTGTGACTGCTTGTTGAAGAGTTCTTAGGAATTAATTTCTTTTTTAAATATTTGGTGTGTTTCACACTTGAAAATGTTAAAAAAAAGAAGTCAAGTGGATAAGTCATTGGAAGTCAGGCAAAGACTTCAGGGGGAACTTTATATGTATAAACCTTTCTTGATGGGTGAAAAAGAGGATGGTATGGTTTCCCATTTGAACCCTCTCAGACGGTGATTTTGGCAGAGATAATTTTGATAACCAGTTGATAAAATAACCCATTCTATGGTGTAATGGTCAGGATTCTCTAGGGAAAGAGAATTGGCAGCAGATATCTGCAAATATTATGTGATATTTAATAAGAATTGTGTCGCCCGATTGTGGAGATGCACAAGTCTAAATTCTGGTGGGCAGGCAGCAAGCTGGGAACACTGTGAATATCCTTGAGGATTTCTCCAGGAGAAGCTGGCTTGCTGAAGTAGAGATGAACTTCTCTCTTCTGACTGCTGAAATCAACTCTTCTCCTTTTAAAGTCTTCAACTGATTGGATTAAATACCCTTGATGGTTTAGAGCAGTCTCCTCAGTTGACTGTAGATGCCATCATCCATACATGAAAAATTAAATTATTGATCATTTAAGTTCACAAAATATCATCACAATAATTAACAGGCCAGTGCTTGCTTATGCAAACAACTGGACACTGCCACCTGGCCAAATTGACACATGAACCAATCACAGGTGGATATGAGGAAGCCTCAACCACACTTGTCATTGCCCAATGGATGCATGAACGAAGTGAACATGATGTCAGGGATGGAGGTTATGCATGGGCTCAGCAACATGGACTTCCACTCACCAAGGCCAGGTTGGCTACAGCCACTGTTTAATGCCCAATCTTCCAGCTGCAGAGACCAATACCAATGATATGGCAACATTCCTTGATTTGTCAGCCTCCTACCTGGTGGCAGGTTGTTTGCATTGGACCACTTTCATAATGGAAGGAGCAGGGTTTTTTACTTACAAGAGTAAATGTTTCCTCTTGGTATGAATTTGTCTTCCTTGTTTGCAATGCTTCTGTGAATCTACCATTTCTAGTTTGTGTTATCCACGATGATGATGGTCATCTACCCAGCATTGCCCCTGGGCAAGGAGCCGACTTCACAACAAATGAAGTGCTGGAATGGGCACATTGTCATGGAGTTCACTTGTCTTACTCACTTGTCTTACCATGTTCTGCATCATCTGAATGCAGGCTGGATTGAAGGAATGTGGAATGGGCTTTGGAAGAGTCAATTATGGTGATAGCTCATTAGTAATACCTTGAGTGACGGGACAATATTTTCCAGAAGGCAGTGTGTGATCTAAATCACCATCCACTCAATTTGGCTCTTTATTTTTTCAGTAGAACTTGTTCTTTATTCATTACTTTTTTTGAAGAGCAATGGTATTTTTCTT
>PVIY010061770.1:0-11119 GCA_004026745.1 Myrmecophaga tridactyla | reverse complement strand
GTGAACCTCATTTGTTGCTAATTACATCTGCAGTCAGCTAGGAGGCGTGTCTGCTGCAATGAGTGACGTTTGACTTAATTGGCTGGTGCTTAAATGAGAGAACGCAACGTAGCACAGCCTAAGCAGCTTGGCATTCCTCATCTCAGCACTTGCAGCTCAGCCCAGGCCTTTGGAGATGGAGAAAGAAGTCACCCCGGGGAAAGCTGTTGGAACCCAGGGGCCTGGAGAGAAGACCAGCAGAGACCATCCTGTGCCTTCCACGTAAGAAAGAGCCTCAGTGGAAAGTTAGCTGCCTTCCCTCTGAAGAACTAACAAAATAAATCCCCTTTTATTAAAAGCCAATCCGTCTCTGGTGTGTTGCATTCCCGCAGCTGGCAAACTAGAACAGCACCATACACTAAAAAAGGGATATCTATATAATGTGTAAGAATAACCTCCAGGATAACCTCTAGACTCTGTTTGAAATCTCTCAGCCACTGAAATTTTATTTTGTCTCATTTCTCTCTTTCCCCTTTTGGTCAAGAAGGCTTTCTCATTCCCACGATGCCAGGGCCAGGCTCATCCCTGGGAGTTCAGGTTCCACATTGCCAGGCAAATTTATACCCCTGGGAATCATGTCCCACATGAGTGGGAGGACAGTGCATTCACCTGTGGAATTGGCTTAGAGAGAGAGAGGCCACATCTGAGCAACAAAAGTGGTTCTTTGGGGGTGGCTCTTAGGCATAATTTTAAGTAGGCTTAGCTTCTCCTGTGCAGGAATAAGCTTCATAGGGACAACCCCCAGGATTGAGGGCTCAATTTATTGATTTGGTTGTTCCCACTGCTTAGGAGAGTATCAGGAATTCCCTAGATGGGGAAGTTATATTTCCTTCTTTCAAGGGGGCTTTGCAGATACTTTTTATTCTCTGCCCAAATTACTCTGGGATAGATCGGGGCATCACACTAACATGTAAGCCAACAAGGTCTCAAGTCCTATTCAAGAATCCATGTAATTATGGCATTCAAATAAACTGACTATACAAGTTAAATTAGATAATGTGCTACCCACAATATAAATGTTGCACCAAGTAAATGTGTCTTCCTTTGGTCTCGCACAGAGGTTGAAGTTTGAAAATATGGGCCATCTGATCCTTTACCCTGTATTCTGATTTACCTTTGTCCTATCCAGATCAGCTTCATTTATAGCCTCAGGGCTCTAACTCTAAGTCTCATGTGTTACATAAATACCCAAAGTTTCAGGGAACAGCCAGGTTATATGCAAACAGCTTAGTATCTCAGAATTTACAACTAACAAATTACAACTCCTGAATATATCTGCCTGCTGTAAGAGTTTACAATCTCGGACCCTTTACACTAGCCCCCAACCTGATAACCCATGCTCTTGACTGCAGTTCTCTGAGTTTGTATGTTATGGTTATTTCCTCTGAGTGAGACATGATAATTATCTTTTTGTTTCTGACATTTCATTCAACATACTCAAGTTTCATTCACTAGTTGCATGCCTCACAACTTCATTCCTTCTTGCAGCCATTCAGTAATCCCTTAGAACAGTTGTTTTTTAACTTGTCTCCCCCTTCAGCAACAAAGCTATACCCTACAACACACACTTTCTGATTGAGCTTTCAAAGACCTTGAGTTTATTAGTCATCTCTACACTTAAGTACTTGTAATAACCACGTATTATTTCCAGATAAAGTCCAAATTGCAATGCCTGCCACTCATAATTATGGATAACTTGAGGCCAGAAAACCAAGCCTCCTTTCGTAGTTCCAGAAATGCTTAGCATTGAGGACTATACATGTAAATACACAATACTTGTTAAATTTTTAATTTACCAAGAGAAAGAATAGAATGGAAAGGAATACTAAAGGTGAAATTCAACATCAAGTGCTTTTGGCTCTGAGGACACTTCTTTTTTGTCTTTTTTGGTGGCACTAGGGTTTATTGGGTTGTGCCTTATTTGGTGGAGTGCAAGGGCTAGTACACATGTTTGGATGTGTAAAGCCCAGGCATCCTGCCGGTCCTTCTTGAGCAATGACACCAGAAGCTACAGCCAGGTAGAAGCTGTACACGAGCTCATTGGCTGTCATCTTCACCTGGAACTTGATCCCCTGCCTCCCCTCACAGACTCTGCCCACCACATTCTCGCTGTGCCAAGGCAGAGAAGGAAACTTGTTGACCTTGCCGAGATCCGGGGATTCCTGGGATCTGCTTGATCAGAGACTTAGAGGTCAAAAAGGCTTCGTACTTCTTGACCAGGTTCTTGACCAGCTTCTCACTCCTCCTGCGTTTCTTCAGTGCCTCAGTGCCTGCGTGGGGGTGTCCACAGCCTCGACTTGGGGCACGTCTCCCCAGGATGTACGCGGAGAACTTGGGAGGGAAAGTGCACAGGGCTCCACCGTTTCCAAAAACTTCCCTCACTTGCTGTTGCTGGGGGACCTCGCTTCTCTTGGCTCTAGCGGTGCAGTGACCAGAAGAGTGCTTTCCTTAAACGTCACAATTATAGAGGCATCATTCACATACAGTAATATTTACCTCTTTTCATGCACAGTTCTGGGTGACAAATGCATACGTCATGTAGCTACCATCACAGCCAAGATGTAGAACCGTTCAATCAGTCTAAAGCATGGCCACTTAGGCCCCTTTGCAGCGCACACCCCACCCCCCCGCACACACACAATCATTGATCTTTTTTCTGTTCCCGTGGTTTTGCCTTTTCCAGATATCATGTAAGTGGAAGTATGCAGCCTTTTTTAAAAAAATATTTTATTGTAAACAACAAACATATCCTTGACATACAAACTTTCTTGACATGGTTACAATCAATGGCTCACAATATTATCACATAGTTGTATATCATGACCATGATCATTTTTTTTTTAACATCTGTATCTCTCCAGCAAAAGAAAGAAAAAAGAAAAACTCATTCATGCCACATCCCTTACCCCTTCCTCTCATTGACCACTAGTATTTTAATCGACTCAATTTATTTTAACCTTTGTTCCCCCTATTATTTGTTTATTTCTTATTCATATTTTTACTCATCTGTCCATACAATAGATAAAAGGAGCATCAGATACAAGGTTTTCACAATCACACAGTCCATTGCGAAAGCTATATCATTATACAATCATCTTCAAGAAACATGGCTACCGGAACACACCTCTACCGTTTCAGGTACTTCCTTCTAGCCTCTCTAATACACCATAAACTAAAAAGGGATATCTATATAATGCATAAGAATAACCTCCAGGATAACTTCTTGACTCTGTTTGAAATCTCTCAGCCACTGACACTTTATTTTGTCTCATTCCTTTCTTCCCTTATATAGCCTTTTGAGTCTGGCTTCTTTCCCTTAGCTTAATGCATTTGAGATTCATTCATTTCGTTGCATGTTGCAATAGTTTCTTCCTTTTGCAGTGTAGTTTCTACGGTATGGATGCACTGGTTTATCTGTTTACCATCTGAAGAACAGTTGGGTTGTTTCCAATTTGGGGCAATTATGAATAAAGCCACTATAATCATTCCTGTACGGGTTTTTGTTTGAGCATATGGTATTGTGTTTCTCGGGTAAATATATAGAAGTGGGATTGCTTAACTTTTTAAGAAAATCCCAAACTGTTTCCAAAGTGGCCGCAACCATTTTACCTTTCCACCAGCACTTTGTATTAACAGTTTTTACTTTTTTATGATTTTACCAATTCTAGTAGATTTATCTTATTGTGGTTTTATTTTGCATTTTCCTAGTGACAATGTTGAACATCTTTTCACACATTGACTTGCCATCTAAATATATTCTTTGGTGAAGAATTACTAAAATCTTTTGCCCTTTTTCTATTGGGTTGTTTGTTTTCTTATTATTGAGTTTTGACCATTCTTTATATATTTTGGATACAAGTCCTTTATCAGATAATGTGCTTGACAATATTTTCTCCTGCTCTGTGGCTTGTCTTTTTAAAAAATGTACACGTAGCAGAATTTATGTTTATATAGATTCTTGCAACCACCACCAGAAACAGGATGTAGAACACCCCAACATCCCAGAGAATTCCCTCCTGCGGCAATGAGGGAATTCCCTCACCTTGGTCAGATCACTTTGGTGCGACCACCCCTAACCTCTCCCAACCTGTTCTCAATCCCTATACTTTTGCCTTTCCCAGAAGCTCAAACAAATGGAGCGTAGAGTCTGTAACCTTTTGAGACCAGCTTCTTTCACATAGCAAAATACTGAGCAGGATTCCACTGTATGGACATACCACAGTTTATTTAGCCACTCACCCACTGAAGGACATACAGGTTGTTTCCAATTCTTGGCACTCTTATCTTGCACAGTTAAGCAGTAATGAGGGTTTGGGGGAAATAAATGCAATTTTCATGATGAATAAACATGAAATATTGGATACTGTTGAAGACGACAAGATTCAAGCAATGCAGTTAAGTTCTCAAACTTTCTCAAAACCTGCAAAGAAGGGCCATGGGGACAGTGGAGAGAAGGGCCACTTAGGGGACAAGCTCAGTTCCGATAATGCACCTATTCTGGGAATGAGACCAGAAAGCAGGACAGCGAGCCAGAAAGGAAGCCCAGGTTGACACTCACAGTTGAATGCACAAAATAGAGAACTGTTGGTACCATCCATTTAGCTACAACCACATTAAATATTTTATCTACATGCTATTAATTCTTCTCCCTACTTCTTAAAAAAGTATTATAATATGAAATGTTTTTATACCAGGACAGCTAAAAACCAGATCAGAAAGAAAGTTCAGAAACTGTATAGAGGAAGAGTCAGGAAAAAATTCAATTGAGAACCTGAAATTAAAGGCTTATTTGTTCTACAGCCTTCATTTATCCCTGAGCTTCCAGGACAAAAAGAGATCATTTTTCTTCTGTTGGTCGTTAATTAGAAGAATATCAATTTTTCAGGAGAGGAAAACTTTCCTGTCACTAAATTCTTAGACAACTTGGTTACGTAAATTCTTATATAAATGACCCAAAAGGGATATTGACTAACATCAAGGGAAACAAGAGCTCTGCAGGAAATGCAAACCTCTCCTCATATGAAAAGTTGTTGTTACCCACTCACAACACAGTCTAAAGGAATAGAGAGTACAGGAATTCGGGGCTTTCACTCCCAGAGTGTCTCAAAACCTGGTCCCCACCATCTGGATCAAAATCAACTGGCGCAACTTGGTAATCATTCAAATTCCTATCCTAGCAAGAGTACATCAATATTTTCTGGGGGCAGAGCCCAGGAACTTGGTACTTCTTCTTCTTTTTTTTTTTTTTTGTATGCTATATGGCAGGGATCACATTTCATTCTCTTTCCACGTGGGTATCCCAATATTGCAGCACCATTTGTTGAAAAAGTTTTGGGGGGGCATAGTGAGAAGTGCACAGGCTGGGAATTGAACCCAGGTCTCCCGCATGGCAGGTGAGAATTCTACCACTGAACCACTCTCACACCCCCAGAAGCCGGCTACTTTAATGCCTGAGACCCAACCCTGTAGAAAAGAATGGCTACATTTACGTCATGTAATGATACAGAAAGAGCAAATGGAAAGATTTAGGAAAATGAATAATTAATATGTCCTTTAAACCATCGCTCTTGATATTAATTGCCTCAGCTGTGCTTTTGGCAGCCAATTAAATGCTGGGTTCTTTGGCGAGTGTCTGGGGTTTGAACCTTCTCTATTATTGACTGAACCTTGATAATTTAAACGCTCCGAAATCATTAAGCCTACTAAAGAAGCTGTACTGTTGCTCATCTCTTTCAAAAAAAATCTTGATAAGCTAATTAACATTGAAAATAAGAGGGCTGATAATATTTTCATGTCTAATTGAACAACCTGCTTTAAACATATTAGCACACTGTGTTTTAGTGTTTTAGTGTTGGCACTGCCCATCATAAGTAAGAGGCAAACACAGAGCGGGAAGCCCTTAATTTGGAAACCGCTTGCCTGCATCTTCAGTGTATGGCTGTGCCTGAAAGTCAGAAATCTCCAGTTCTGAAAATATATTCTCTGGTTTAGACTGCTCTCCCCGTGGTTCATTGAGATTACTGAGGTGTTACAGTCTGTTTCATGCATCTCCTTATTATTGCTTCTGGAAACCACCAAAGGATCTGACAACTTTTTCTTGAAAAGCTAGATAAATAGAAGAGGCTCACCAGCAAGGAACAAGTGGAAGTTTCAAGTCCAGAAAACATATTGCATTTATTTTATAAACCTATTTTATGCTTTGGTCTCGCTCATGCCCAAAGCCCTGGGTATACACACACTTCCTGGGAGAAGAGGCCAGCCTCTGTAGCAAAGCTCACGGTCATTATCTGCGTTAAGCCCCTGGGGGATGTGCGAAATGCTGGAAGTGTTACAAAGCATGAGGGTTTACATGTTGGAGAAAAAAGTAACACCACATTAACACTGAAAGGCGTGTTGGAATAGCTTGGATTTCTAAAACCCAATGGAAAAATAGGAAGAATACTTCCACGTAAAATAACATAATACTAAACTTGAAATCCATTAAATAAAACAAACACACACCATTTTGACTATCAGTCTGTGCAAAGAAAATCAATAGCCAATTCCACTGTTTGCTCTGGGAGGGTTAGAAATACAATATGTGCGAACATTATATTTGACTTACTGATTAGAATTCCCTGGCATTTCTATTTAACTCAATTTTTTTTTTTTTTTTGCCTCCTGGGCTGAAAAATTCTACTTGTAAGTTTCTGATGCATCATGGATCAACCTTTCTTTTTCCAACCCCACCTTCAACCCTCAAGGAATGTGTAGATTTTATGGTCTATGTTCTCTACAAGTAACCATTTCTGTACTATGCATTGTATTGTATGTATGTATAAATATAGACTTTATGAATTTTGCCCCTAAAGAACTTTGGGCTGGCCAACCACCCTAATACTTCACTGCTTTTCAATCATGCAGTTGACAATAGCTGGAAGTTCCCTTATAGTTCCTCAAATTTTAAACTCTAAATATTTTAGACTTTTTCCAGGCCATTTCCTTTCCTAGTCCTTGACTCTTTCTCGAAATGATCCCAAATGTAAACAAAACTGAATTTTAGCTCTGTTCTTACAAAAGCTATGTTTAGACTATGATTTGCTCCAGGACAATGTTTTTTCAAAGGGAAAACTTTGATGGCTGGTAACTGCTTAAAGGTGAAAAATGCCAGGGGATCAGAAAGCCAGGATTTTAAAAATATAGGTATTTGCTGATCATAACTTATGCTGGGGAAAAAATGAGCGTTAGGTCCAAATAAAAACATCTAAGCATGAAGGGTCTCTTACAAGAATCAAAAATGCAGTATTACCTTATAAATCATTAAAATAACTATTTGCTTATAGCTCCATGTTATTTCAAAACAGATTCTATTGTATGATTCTATGTATATGAAATGTCCAGAATAGGCAAATCTATACACACAGAGTGTAGATTGGTGGTTGCTTGGGACTGGGAGAGGTAGGAAATAATGAGGAGTAACTTCTAATGGGTATGGGGTTTCTTTCTGGAGTGATGAAAATGTTCTAAAATTAGATAGTAGTGATGGTTGCACAACTCTGCAAAGATACTAAAGAGCCCTAAAATGCACATTTTAAATGGGTAATTTTATCAATGTGCACTATATCTCAATAAAGCAGTTATTTTTAAAAGAGCATTTACAAAACACATTTCATGAATTTTTTTTTTTAAGAGAAACAGAACAGGGAAAATAGATGAGGCTAAGGGTGAGGTTTTGCTCATCTGCTAGAGCTGGGTCACTATTTGGCTCTAGGCTGTAGCAGCCAATGCCAAAAAAGAAATGTGATCAATTACATAATCAGATGATGATATAAAAACAGACAACTATTCCTGGTCCTAAGATAAGAGAGAAATTTCCTCCAGACTTTCATAAAGAGGATACCATGTAAGATGGGTAAAATGCAACATCCTTAATACCATTCTCGAATCCATAGGACGAGTTCTAATTTCTGCAAAGATGCATGCCATTGCTGTACTTTCCCATTGTCTGGCTTTTCCTGAAGATTCACTTTAGAGCAGATATTAGAAACTATGGTACCTGAGGTATTCTGTTTGGCCAGTGTACTGGTTTGAAAGGAAGTATGCCCCCTAGAAAAGTCATGTTCTTGTTTGTTTGTTTGTTTTTTTCACATGGGCAGGCACCGGGAATCGAACCCGGGTTCTTTGGCATGGCAGGCGAGCATTCTTGCCTGCTGAGCTACCGTGGCCCACCCAAAAAGTCATATTTTAATCAAAATCCCATTTCATAAAGGTAGAATAATCCCTATTCAATACTGTAAATTTGAAACTGTAATCAAATCATCTCCCTGGATGATGTGATTTAGTCAAGAGTGGTTGTTAAGCTGGATTAGGTGACGACATGTCTCCACCCATTTGGGTGGGTCTTGATTGGTTTATTGGAGTCCTATAAAAGAGGAAACATTTTGGAGAATGGGAGATTCGGAAAGAGCAGAGAATGCTGCAGCACCATGAAGCAGAGAGTCTATGAGCCAGTGACCTTTGGAGATGAAGAAGGAAAATGCCTCCTGGGGAGCTTCATGAAACCTGAAGCCAGGAGAGAAAGCTAGGAGATGATGCCATGTTCGCCATGTGCCCTTCCAGCTGAGAGAGAAGCCTTGACTGTGTTCACCATGTGCCTTTCCAGATGAGAGAGAAACCTTGAACTCCATCGGCCTTCCTGAACCAAGGTAACTTTCCCTGGATGGATGCCTTTGATTGGACATTTCTATAGACTTGCTTTAATTGGGACATTTTCTTGGCCTTAGAACTGTAAACTAGCAACTTATTAAATCCCCCTTTTTTAAAGCCATTCCATTTCTGGTACATTGCATTCCAACAGCTAGCAAACTAGAACAGTCAGAATCATGTTAAGATTTTTAAATTTGAATGCCTTGGGTAGGATGTACACTCCTAGAATAGCACTGTAGAATAGAACTTTCTACTGTGATGGACATGTTCTCTATCTGTGCCATTCAGTAGCACTAGTCACATGTGGCTACTGAGCACTTGAAATGTGGCTACTGTAAGTGAGGAATTAAATTTAAATTTTATTCCATTTTAATTAATTGCTATTTAAAAAGCTACACGTGGCTGGTGGCGCTCCTACTGAACAGTGCCGCTCTAGAAGATCACAGGTCCCACCATTCTCTACTTTATTAAAGTCCCACCTACAGTGTCACACATAAGGTTGTTATACAGCCAAACACATTTTGTTTACTCATTCATCTGTCGATGGACACTTGGGTTGCTTCCCTCCTTTGGCAGTTGTGAATAATGTCGCTATGAACACTGCTGGACAAGTATTAGTCCAAGTCCCTGCTTTCAGTTCTTTGGGCTATAAGTCTAGGACTGGGACTGTGGGGTCACATGGTAACTCTATGTTTACCTTTCTGAGGAACTTCCAAACTGACTTCCACATCAGCTATGCCATCGTGACCCATGTTTTAAAGTACTGTGTCTCGAAGAATGGACAGACCATATATTCTCTTTCGTTCAGTATTCAATAAATACTCTTTCTACCCAAGAGGCATCACGTCTCTTGCAGATCCAGGGCTTAACCATCTAATGGGGAACACAGACCAACTGACTACAGCATGGTGAGATAAGCGATGGGTAGGGGTAGAGCAAGGGCTTCTGGAGCAGAGGGGATGGCAGCCTTAGAAAGTCCACTCTGAACTGGGTGGAACAGAAAAGTACTCTCTGACAAAGAACTCAGAACAAGTATGAGTCACAGGGTGAGGGGCAGTTCTTAGAATATGAAACAGTATGGCCTCTTGAAAGAATTTAAAGGAATCTACCAGAATTTAGAGGGGGGGGGACATTGTGGAAGGCTGACAAGGGGGTGATCTTGCGGGACATTTAAACCATGATAATGAGTCTGGTCTTTGTCCTGTGGGCAATAGGAAGCCATTCAAAAAATTTAAGCAGAGTAGACTCTTGTCACCTCGACTTTCAAAAATAAATCTGCCATAATCCAAAATAAATCTAAACTTTGCAAGGGCCTCCTAACTAATGCCCCCGCTACCACTCTGATCCCCTAGCATTCATTTTCGACAAAGCAGAGTGATGTTTTGAAACCTAAGTCAGATAAAGTCCCTCCCCCACTGACCAGCTTTTAATGGGTAGCTCAGCCTCCACAATCTGCTCTGCACCGCCTCTCCAGCCTCCCCTCCTCTACTACTCCTCCAGCTCACTCTGTTCCAGCCCCACCAGCCTCTTTACTGTTCTCTGAACACACTAAGCAAGCCCCCACTTTAGAGCTTTTGCATTTGCTCACCCCTCTGCCTGGAACATTCTTTCCTCTGACATTCCTATAGTTTGCTTCCTCACTTCATTCTGCTCAACTATCACCCTTCCTTGGTCATCCTATCCAAAAACATCCCTTCTGTCACTCTCTACTCCTATCCTCCCTTGTTTTTCTTTATAGCACTCATTACTACCCAGCCTTTTATTATATATATCCTTTTGTTGACTTGCTTATTGTCTGTCTCTCCTTGAATATAAGTTCCACGAAGGCAGGGGCTTTGTTTGGTACACTACTCAACTCCCAGCAACTGGAACAGTGCCTGGCGTGTAGGAAACATTCAGGAATTATTTGTTGAATGAAGGGATAATTAGATTTACAACTTAGAAAGACTTATTTTGGTAGCAGCATGGAGAATAGATTGAAGTGGGGGGACTAGAGAAGGAAAAGCCCATGGGGTTTTTATACCACTGGGTGGGTGTTGTAGCAATCACACAAGTGACAAGTAGTTAAGATGGCCAGAACAGTGGCAGTCGGGGCACAGAGAGTTTAGGGAGACAGGGAAATTGAGAAAGGAGAATCAAGAGACTTGATGGAAGACTCATTCGCTGAGCTTGAAAACACAAAAGGATGAGTAATTTGAAGAAGAAGATGTTCTAGTTTGCTAGCTGCCGGAATGCAATATACCAGAAACAGAATGGCTTTTAACAAGGGGAATTTAATTAGTTGCTAGTGTACAGTTCTAAGGCCGAGAATTAAAACAAGTTTATAGAAAAGTCCAATCAAAGGCATCCAGGAAAAGATACCTTGGTTCAAGAAGGCCGATGAAGTTCAGGGTTT
>PVIY010061769.1:0-11114 GCA_004026745.1 Myrmecophaga tridactyla | reverse complement strand
TTTTTTTCCCATCCCTTGATGCTCAATCTCAGCTCATTCCAGGTTCTCTGTCCCATGTTGCCAGGAAGTGATCATTGCATTTTTGATATATAATCAATAACTCACAATATCATCACATAGTTGTATATTCATCATCATGATCATTTTTTAGAACATTTGCATCAATTCATAAAAAGAAATAAAAAGAAAACAAATAAATTCATACATACCATACCCCTTACCCCTCTCTCTCATTGACTGCTAGTATTTATTTCATCTACCCAATATATTTTAGCCTTGGTTTCCCCTATTTTTTTCCTATACCTTTACCACTCCCTTTCATTGATCATTAGCATTTCAATCTACTAAATTCATTTTAACATTTCCCCCCTATTATTTATTTATTTTTAATCCATATGTTTTACTTGTCTGTCAATAAAAAGGTTTTCACAATTACATAGTCACATTGCAAAATCTATATTATACAATCATCTTCAAGAAACATGGCTACTGGAACACAGCTCTACATTTTCAGGCAGTTCCCTCCAGCCTCTCTGTTACACTTTAACTAAAAAGGTGATATCTATTTAATGAATAAGAATAACCTCCAGGATAACCTTTCAACTCTGTTTGGAATCTGTCAGCCATTGACACTTTATTTTGTCTCATTTCTCTCTTCCCCCTTTTGGTCGAGAAGGTTTTCTCAGTCCCTTGATGCTGAATCCCAGTTCATTTTAGGATTTCTGTCCCACGTTGCCAGGAAGTTCCACACCCCTGGGAGTCATGTCCCATGTAGAGAGGGGGAGGGCAGTGAATTTGCTTGTGTTGGCTGAGAGAGAGATGGTCTGAGCTTTCTTGACTTTAGATTTCAGCTTCCATACTTCTGTCTCAGAAGTTACTTTACTTTCACATTGCTCCTTTTCTGTGCCACCTCCCCACCACCCCCACCCCCATCCAGACTGGCAGTGGCTCCATTTATATAGGTCCCATAGCACTCTTGTTGGCTTTTATGTAGTAAGCAAGGATTGTGTCCATTAGACAGCAGGAGTTTCCACAAATCCTTCCTGGATAACTCCATCTCTAATCCTAGCTTTCTCTGAAATGGCTGTCTGGTTACATATTTGGCCGAATCATCATGTGGGGCACCATTCTCTGGGGTCTCCTTTCTTGGAAGCCCCCAATTTTTCAGGCCACCAATTTATGGTTTCTTTATACCCAAGAGTTCAGTTCTCAGCTTATCTCCTTGCTGTTGCATTTCACTATAAGCTGCAAGGAGAAACCAGGCTGCAATTTCCACAATTAATTTGGAAATTAATTCAGCTAAATATCCAAGTTCATGGCTTTTAAAATCTGCCTTCCAGCCAAAGCCACTTCTCAATTTTGCCAGATTATCTGCAATTTTAAAACAAGGATCACTTTCTTTCCAGTTTACAATAACATATGCCTCATTTATGTGTAGAACCTTGTCATAGGTATCTTTAGAGCCCACACTTCTACCAACAGTCTCTTCAAAGTGTTCTAGGCCTTCTCCATCAACCTCCTCAAAACTCTACCAGCATCTTTGCCTTATCCATTTAAAGAGCTGTTCCAGCATGTTTGGTATTTGCAAACTGCAGCAGCACCTCACTTCTCTGTACCAAAATCTGTTCTAGTTTGCTAGCTACTGGAAAGCAATATACCAGAAAATGGAATGGCTTTTGAAAAGGGGAATTTATTAAGTTGCTAGTTTACAATTCTAAGGCTGTGAAGTTGTCCAAATTGAAGCAAGTCTATAGAAATGTCCACTCTAAGGCAATCAGGGAAAGAAACCTTGATTCAAGAAGGCTGATGAAGTTCAGGGTTTCTCTCTCAATTGGAAAGGCACATGATGAACATGGCAGCATCTGCTAGCTTTCTCTCCCAGCTTCTTGTTTTATGAGTCTCCCCTGGGGTGTTTTCCTTTTTCATTTCCAAAAGTCTCTGGCTATGCAGGCTCTGAGCTCTTTCCAAAATGGGTCCCCCTTAAAGGGCTCCAATAAGCAACCTCACCTTGAATGGATGGAGACACACCTCTATGGAAATCACCTAATCAAAAGTTACTACCCAGGGAGTGCAAGGGTAGTTCAGTGATAGAAGTCTCGCCTGCCAGTAGGAGAACCAGGTTTGATTCCCAGTCCATGCACTTCTCAAAAAACAAACAAACAAGAAAAACAAACAAAAATTCAACAAATGGTGCTGCAATAATGAGATACTCACATGAAAAAATAATAAAATGTGATCCTGCCATACAGCATTCAAAAAAAGAAGTTACCACCCACAATTGGGTGTTTCACATCTCCATGGTTAATTTAAAAACTCCCACCCAGCAATACTGAATGAGAATTAAAGGATATGGTTTCTGGGGTCCACAAATTCAAACCGGCACACCCCTGGTAAAGGTAAGCTCAGAGGCTTATAATATAGAATATAGGGGACCTACAGATAAATGGATGCTAGAAATCAGTGAATGGTTAGCTAATGAGGTTGAACTTAAATGTAAGGGAATGGATAGAAAGTGAAGGTAGTTCATTAGTGGGTCTATAAGCAGTATTGCCATATTGAAAGTGAACATGATTGAGGGTTGTGTAGGTCCATGTATCTCATTGATTAACACTACAAATATAAACAAGTTCTTGCATGAACTACTTCAAAGGTATGAATCTTGTACAAAGAGTAAATAATATTGGGATAAAGGGGGGAACTTCTATTGCATGTCATGGTCTATGTTTAATAGCAGGATATCAACAGTACCACAGCAATACCAGGGGTAAATAATTGGGGGTAGGGGTGGGGGGAGAGGACAAGATGTAAATGGAGGTTTGAATTTACTATTTGGAGAGGGTGTGTTTATTGGTTATTTTTCTCTTGGAAGCAATGAAAATTGTCTAAAATTGAGAGTGTTGATGCTCTTGTGAAGTTTATTTATGTATGCCTGAGTTACTTCCAGAAAACCTCTTTTGTTGCTCAAATGTGGCCTCTTTTTCTCTAAGCTCAACCATGCAAGGAAAATCATTACATTCCCCTCTACATGGTACATGACATCCAGGAGTAAGAAAGTCTACCAGGAAACATGTGATATGAATCCCAGGGATGAGCCTAGCCCTGGCATCATGGGATCAACAATGCCTGCCTGACCAAATGGGGGAAAATATTGTAACAAAACAATTTACACCGGCTAAGAGAGTTCAAATGGAGTCAAGAGGCCATTCTAGGGTCTACTCTTATGCAAGCTTCAGCTAGATACTGCTATTTACCATCTAAAACCATTCCTGTCAACCTAAAAGAACACCTAGGGCTTTATCTGAGATTCTCCAAAAGTTCCATGCACTATGATTACTTTCCAGAAACCTATAACCTCTGGATGGGTTCCTAAGCCAGGTAAGTCTTGAAACACAGAGGGCCCAGCCTCTCCAGAACATCAACTAGTTCCATCTCCCATCCCATATTATTGACACCCCTTCCCTGCAGGAAAAGTTTAGAACGGGCATAGCCCAAATACCCTTAAAGATTGGGAGAAGGATCATAGGAGAAAGGAGGAGTTATATTAGAGAAGATAGGATTCAACAAATGAATATGGCTGTTCAATCATTATATTGGTTTTTTTTTTAGCTTCCAATGTCTTGGAGCAGCTTGAAAGAAAAACCTAAAATTGTGGAACTGTAATCCTTACCAAACTCTGAAATCTGTTCTATAACTACTTGTTACAATGATGTACTTTGAAATTTAGTGCTTTTCTTGTATATATATTTCACAATTTTAAAATGTAAAAAAAAAAAAACCAAACAAACAGCTTACCACTTTAGCAAGGATTGAATCAAATATATTTGTTGAACATTGACATGTGCAACATACCACTTGATCATATGAAGGGGAATAAAGATGAATAAAGACCGGATCCTCCCCTCAAGGAATCTACAGTCTAATGAAGGAATAGGATGCACATATAAGTCACTGTAATACAACGTGGGGATAGTAGGAGTGCAGGCCACAGTTACACTCTCTTTGCACCTAGAAAAGTTGAAGAAGAGCATTTACTCCTAACAGACCACCAGACAATTGCCTGTTGATCTCCTGTGATAGTCTGACTCAGTTTTCATCTAAGGAGCCAACACTGAGGAGAATGAAGGCAATTGTAACACTAAGTACCAACAAAGTAATTACAAAGCAAGTATGCTGTGCACATAACAAGAGCTTTCTTTTAAATGGATCTTTAAATTAATGAACTGGATTGACCACTGTCACTTCTCTTGCTTAATAGCAAAGAGAAATAGAAGTTGCACTTCCCTTCCCTGCTCCTTAGGGCAACTAACAAAAAGCAAACAGGGTTCAGTACCAGGAATAAAGTTGACTCATGCTCTTAGGCTTTCTCTCCTTTTAGAACACATTGATTGAAGACTTGGAATGGGATGACTTTCACTCTCAGAGGGAAACAGATGAAGTCACCAAGGGGGAGATGGTAGGGAAAGAACAGGGAAATGAGGGAAGGAACAGGAGGTAGTAACTATTGAACTGCTTTTGACAAAATCTCTTCATCTCAGAAGAAAGGGCTGTTCAATGAAGATCATATTCCAGGCATAAAGAAGAGGATGAAGAGAAATCACACATATTCTAGCTCAATATCCTAGAAGAAGAGAGGAAGTCTATGACAATATGCATAATATCTCTTTAGCCTGGTACCATTTCATGGTTCCCGGATCTGGAAAACTTAAAAAATAAATCGAGAGTACAAGCTCTAATATACAGAATTAACATTAAAGAGATGAAGTAGGCCTCTTCCAGGGTAGGAATCTCAGTGGGCACCATTGAATGAGTTTGGTCAAGAGGTAAGAGACTTAAAACCCTGGAGGTTGTTTATTAAGGTCACCTGCAAGATTTGGATGGATAGGGACAACAGATGTTTTCCATAACTGCACTTCAAAGTGGTGATAAGAAGGAAAACAGGGCATGGGGAGCTCCTGTTTAGATAGAGGGTAGAAGTGATATCTTCCTTCACTGAATTATTGTAGTTTTTTCTATGATATTGCCTTTGCTATCTCTTATACTATTCATAACTGTTACTTAAGGCTTTACCAGCTATTTATATTTTCATATATTTGTAATATAAATTACTCGACAGTGGTAATCTTCCTACTTTGATGCAACTACCTCAGCGTCTGCTCTTACTAGACCATTAAGAAATGCCTCTTGATTTGATGTTGTGGGAGAATTGGACTTCAAAGTCCCAACAGCTGCAAGGGCTGGCATAGGTCCGGCCATGAATTTCCATGAGGCTAGGCAATATTTGGCAAATACAAAGGCATTCCAGTGAAGTGAAGAAGAGCATCAGATTTTGCAATAGTTCTGCAAATAAGATAGTGGAGTGGCTGGGTTGCTGGAAAAACATGTGCTGAATGACAAAAAATAATCTGGGTTCTCACCTTTTATAGAGATTTTGCAAGATGTTATCTCTGCCAGTGTACTCAGATTCAAATAGGAAGAAGTGACATTAAAAAATGTTCCGAGCACTACATAGCAATATACTAGGTATTGTACATACAGAATACTAAAAAAGTAAGATGGGGGAGGTGAGAGGGTTATTCAATGGTAGAATTCTCCCCTGCCATGCAGGAGACCTGAGTTCATTTCCTGGCCATGCTTTTCCCAAAAACAAGCAAAACAAAGAAAGAAAAAACCAAACAAACAAATATTCAACAATTGATGTTGAAATAACGGGACACTCACATGGAAAAAGAATGAAATGTGACCCCGGGCATATAGCATACAAAAATAAATAAATAAATAAATAAGATGACTCTCCTTCCCCAAACTTAAAATCTTAATGGGAAATCAACTTGTAAAAGTTACTTTGGGTTACAAATTAAATATCACAACATTACTTTCGGAAAGACGTCAAGAATAAAGAGGCCTTGAGATGAGTCTTGAGTCATCAGATTTTTGTGGGACTTTGCTCCACTGAAGCTTCATAAAATTCTCCATCCTGTGGACACTTGAAACAGAAATAAAAATGTTTTAAATCCACCCCTCCTCTTCATGCCAGCCCCACCTGTGGGTATTTCAAGATAGCAATTCTTATACATTGTGTAGTAACATGCTTGGCTCTTATCCCTGCAGCCTCGGACCACAGACCTTTGACCCTAATTTATAGATTCAGCTTCACCCCAGTTATAGGATTGATCTATTCCTGCTAGAAGAACATAAAGAACTAGGTTAAAAGAGTCAATCTCAAAAAAAAAAGAGTCAATCTCAAGCGTAATCAGGCTTTGGGGGAGAACTCCTGCCTTACACTTCTATTCTTCAGTACCGGATTTCCTCCTGGTAACATCTTCCGTGAATAGAATTACAGCTCCTGAAACTGTCTCTTACCACTTTGGCCTCTTATTGCTATGGCCATGGTTTTTGGATGCCAACTTTCTGTATAGGTTTTCTAATGCCTGTTTAGATCAATAGCCTGAATCTTAGATTCATTTGGACTTTAAATCACAAGTAAAAACTTTCTGCCATGGACCCTGGGGGCTAGTTCTGGCACCAGAGTCACTAGGGAAGGAATTACACTGGTATTCTAAGGGTTTCTTATTACAAAGGTTTCTAGCTACAAGGCAAGGGCAAGTGACATGCTACAGCTCTGTGACTGGCTCATATCATCAATTTGTGGTCTTAATGGTAGCCATAGAGAATTTCTGCTTTAGGGGTATTTCAGAAAAAAAATTAATACACTACCGAATTATTAGAGAACAAGGTTAACATCAAGACACTATATGCCTTAGCTTTAACATAAAATCAAATGAGATAATGCATGCAAAGCACCCAGGATAGTTCCTGGCACTCAACAAATGCTAGTTTTTTCCTCTCTGCCTATAGTTTGAAGTTTTACAATGTGCTTTTTCATATATAAAATATTCTCTAAGACCTTCTGAATCAGATATTTTCCCCCAGAGCAGCGACTTGGTGTCCCCAGAGAGGCACATCTTAAAAATTGCAGGGCTGAGAGCCAGGTCCTCACACACTAAAATCAGTTCATTTCTCCCTATCTCCCTGATGCTTCTAGGGCATTGTCCTAGATTTAAGATTGTGAAGGCTTGGATTACAGTGGCAATAATGGGGCGGAGATGAAGGGATGATCTGTGTGAGCTCCTGGATAGCTGAACTTCTCTGGGCCTTATTATTATATATCCTTATATGGAAATAGCTACACTGCATTTTATATATTCCAAGACACATATATTTTACCATTTTGACATCTCTGAAATCAAGACCTGCCTTACAATTGATGGCGTTTTACAGTTATTTTCGTCCACTTGACAGTTGGGATATAGCTGTCATTATCTACTCATGAGCAAACTTGGTTGTTATTCCTGGTGACATGACTGGACAACTGAAATCCCTGAACATTTCAGTCAACAAATCATTTAAGTACTATTTGCAGAAGGAATATGAGTCCTTGTTGTTGCATTTGTACCTTCTTACCAGAAGGTACAAGAAAGCACCAGCACCAAAACTTGCAGAATATCACAGGCTTAGAAGAAAATCTCAGAAAAAAAAATGGTGGAGCATTGTTTAAGGCATGCTGCATCACCAGTGCTCATGATGGCAGAGAGGATGATAACGTATTGAAAAATACAGACTGACGACTCAGAGTCAAAAGTGATTCAGAGAGCAACTAAAGAGATATCGGCATGTAAATGCAACACACAATCTTGGACTGGATCTAAAAATGAAGGAGAGGAGGCTCAAAAGAACATTACAAGGACTTATGAAAAAATTGAAGTATATACTAAAAGCTTAATAAAGTTCTTGAATTTGATAAGTGTAGGTAAGGGGTTACACTAGTGAATATTCTTTTTCCTAGGAAATGTACATGGAAGTATTATGCATTCAAGGAGCTTGATGTATAAACCTATTCTCAAATGTCTAGAAAAGTGGCATATAAATAGATGGATGAGTAAATAGATAAAATATAGCAAATGTGGCAAAATGTTAAAATTGGTGGATCTGGATATTGGGGGTGGGTTATGTTGGAGTTCTCTGTATGAGTTCTGTATTATTTTTGCAACTGTCCTATAAGTTTGAAGTTATTTCAAAATAAAAAGTTTGAGAAAAAGAAAGTTATTCAGGAGACATTTTCTGAATTTGAAGATATTTTGGACTATCTTCACTAAATTATTTACCCTATATATCACTTTTATTAACAGACACAGGTGATAAAAATCAATGTTTAAATAAATCCAAGTAAGCCCTTTCAATAAGCATAAAATAAAAATTCTGAGTGATAGGAAAGCATTGTGCCATAGATTAATTTGATGCATTATGCTCTTTCTTAGTAGTATATAAAATAATGGTGTGCGTTATATAATCAGTAATGTTTCAGATTAAATGGATATGGTAATATATTTTATACTTATATAAATCCTTAATAGTTTATAGAGTAGGCAGATTTCAATCATCACAATATCCTTGTGAGATTAGAAGCAAAATATCTTCAGTTTAATTTTAGGAAAAATAAGGCAGATTAAATAATTTACTCAAAGATTCATAGAATCAGGATAAAGGCTCATCTAATTCAATTCTCTAGAATAAGTCTAAAGTATCTTTTGCCTTTAAAATTTCAAGATTTCTATTAATCTGAGAGCTACTTTTAAAAAAAGGACTCTATTTGGTGACATTGAATATAGTAGTTCAGGATGAATATTGAACATGCCTCCCTTATGGCAAAGGAAGTGAATTGTCAAGGCTTTAGCAACAATAAATCATTATTACAAATAGTGATAGTGATAGTATATTGACAAATAGTGATAGTGATATTACAAATCGCCTAGTACAATGCCTGGCACATAAAAGGTATTCAATGAATAACAGGAGTTTTATTACTCAAGGTAAATAGTGCTGGCTGTCACAGTAGTCAAGCCCTGAATTCTCAATGACTTAACCAACAAAAATAACTCACTCGTGTCATATATTTAGCAAAGGTAGGTAGAGGATGAAGATTGAGTGTTGCTCTACCCTATACCGTCACACTGTAATCAAGGTGACTCAGGCTCTACCATTTTGTAGCTGTACAATGTAGAACATGTAATCTCTGAAGTTACTGTGACAGGAGAATAGAGGGTTGGGGGAACACAACAGCTTATAACCTCCTCAGCCCCAAAATGATACGTGTCACTTCCTTCATAGGCCATTAGCCAGCAGTTAACACATGACCCCAACCTAACTGCAAAGAAAGCAGTAGTCTTATAATTACTTCCTTGAGGCAAGGATTTGTTTTATTTACTGATAGTCCAGGCATCTAGAAAAGTGTCTGGCATATAGTGCTCGCTAAATAATTGTTGAATCAATGAATCGATAAATGGCATCTGAAGATGATTTTCCTAATTTCAACTCAAAATCTATTGTGAAAAATTTCTAGATAGAATAAGATACTTGAGTTCAGGTTAATATTTCAGAAACAATTAGAGTTAGCAAGACAAAGGTATTTTGGTAAGAATATATTTGAAGTTAGTAAACTCATTTTCAAATGTAGTGATATAATACATGAATTTTTTTCTACAGGAGTTTAATGATTTTTTTGTCTTTTGATTTTTTAAATGCAATTTTGTTGAGGTACATTCATGTACCATATAATCATCCAAAGTATACAATAAATGGTTCTCGGTATTATCATATAGTCGTGCAGTCATTAATGATTTTTTACATTAACTAAAATATGAAGAAATTTAACACTCATTTCTAAAAGCCAGCCTGGATTTTTATTTCATCTAAAAATGAATACATCCCAGGGATGAGTCTGGCCCTGGCACTGTGGGATCAACAATGCCATCCTGACCAAAAGGGGAAAAAGAAGTGTAACAAATAAGGTATCAGTGGCTGAGAGAGTTCAAATAGAGTTGAGAGGCAACTCTGGAGGCCACTTTTACACAAGCTATACTTAGACATTGTACCTACCATAACTTGCCAAAACCATTCCTACCAATCCTAAAGAACACCTAGCATACTATATAAGATTCTACAAAGGTTCCATGCACCAGGGTAACTTTCCAGAAACCTACAACCTCCAGATGGGTCCCTGGACCAGATAAGTCCTGAAATTCAGAGAGGCCAGCCTCTCCAGAATATCAACTAGTTCTGACTCCCTAACCCATATTGTCGACAGCCCGTTCCAAAATGAAAAAGTTAGAATGGGCATAGCCCAAATACCCCTATAAAGTAGGAGAAATATCAAAGTTGATGGCAGAGTTATACAGAGAAGGTAGGGTTTAACCAATGAATATGATTGCTGAATCATTACATTAATATTTCTTTTAGTATTCAGTAACTTAGAGCAGCTAGAAATAAAAACCTAAAATTATGGAACTGTAACCCATAACAAACTCTGAAGTCCATTTTACAACGAATTGTTGTGATGTGCTTTGAAATTTATTGCTTTTTTGTATATATGTTATTTTTCACAAAAAAGAAAAAAACACATTTCTTCTAGCCTCCAGTGCTTTGGAGCAGCTAAAAGGAAAAATCTGAAATAGTGGAATGGTAACCCATAAGAAACTTGGAAATCTATTCTATAGCTACTTGTTGAAGTGTCCTTTGAAAGTGTGCTTTTTCTTTCTTTTCTTTGTATACACCTTATATTTAACAATAAAAACATTTTTAAAAAATGAATCCAGACTGCAGGCTTCCTAGATATGACTGCTTAAGGAGTTGGGAACAGTTGGCCACAATGGGAAAAATTTAATTTCTTTTTATTTATTTATTCATTTATTTTTTAATTTTAAAAAAATATATAACAAACAAACACAAACATTCTTATGATAATTCTGTTCTACATATATAATCAATAATTCACAATATCATCACATAGTTGCATATTCATCATCATGAGCATTTCTTAGAATATTTGCATTGATTCAGAAAAAGAAATAACAAGACAGCAGAAAAAATTCATACATACCATACCCCTTACCCCTCCCTTTCATTGATCACTAGCATTTCAACCTAAATTTACTTTAACATTTGTTCCCCCATTATTTATTCTTATTCCATATGTTTTACTCGTCTGTTGATAAGGTAGATAAAAGGAGCATCAGACACAAGGTTTTCACAATCACACAGTCACATTGTAAAAGCTATAT